>MDKI01028600.1:0-37088 GCA_005239505.1 Nicotiana paniculata | reverse complement strand
TATATATATATATATATATATATATATATATATGTCCTAACCACACCCTCACCCCCTCATTTCACCAAAGTCTAACACCCCAATACCCCTTCTCTCTCTCGTCTCTCTCACCCCGTGTTAACTCCGTCAGCTGAAAATCGCCTCCGGTGGCGGAGCTTCTCCAATCAACCCCAACTTTTAACCAGGCGATCACCATCGTCCCCTCTATCACCTCCCGTTGCTAGTTTCCCCAAAAACCCAATCGATTTGCGTCAATTTCAGATCTAAGAATCTGAAAACCCCAAACTTATTCCCCGGCCGATTCAAAGACAACTAATGGCTCAGACCATCATGAGTCGATTCTCTTGACTAGAGCAATCTATTCATGAGGGTTTGATTCATTTTCAAACCCTACCGGAGTCTGGCCAAAGTCCAGCAGCCTTCAACTTTTCCGGCCAAGTCCTAAAACGGGTATCCCCCCCCTTCTTTTCTATGTGTTTCGTACTTTCTGATCAATGATGTCAAATAGGCCGTTAGTTTAATTTCTGTAAAAATCATCATGAATATGTCTAAATTCATATATGTTTTTTCCTTCACTATTTGTTGTATTAAATCGATTGAGTATGATTAATTCAATCTCTTGTATTGAATCCGTGCCCTAGTTCGATGGTTTTCATTGTTTGAATCTTGACTAGTCAGTTTAGGAACTCTTTTGGATTTCATTTTTAGACCAAATCTCATGCCAACCATTCCTTTTAGGTTGTTTCAGTAATGCTTCGATTCGTTTGTCCTAGCTCTTTTAGGAATAATACTAAGTTAACTGAGCCAGTGCATGGACATGAATTAATTTAGTTCAATTTTAGCTCAAGGCTGCCCTAATTAATCACGACCTCCTAAAATACACTTGCTTAACTAGTCTAGCTTAGGTGGTTGGTTTCTTAAACAATTGACTAAGTCTTAAAGGAAATTTCTTGGTTAAGATAATTAATTTAGGTTGCATTAACTGAACAAATCATCTAACCTAAGTTTAAGGAACCAAGTCGATTAATCTTATTTAAGTCAATTAAACTAGGATTAAGTTGATAATACATATTAGCCTTAATCAACTAAGGAACCTAACTAGGTTTAATTAATTAGAGTCAATAGTCAACCCCAAGCAAGTTAACCCTGGTTACCTAGTGGTAATTTCAGGGACTTCAAGGGGTATATTAGAAATACTAGGTGAAGGAATCTTGGGTGTAACAACCCAAGAACCTTCTAGAACTAGGAAATCAGATTTTTTGGGGATAAAATAGTAATTGTAAGGGCTGGAATTTTCTAGAATGATGGCAGTTGTCCCTAAAGATAAGGTTGACAGCTGCATTTGTATTTTTTCAGCTTATTGGATAAGGAATATGCTAAGCATATCCTATCCCCAAATACCCCTATATATACACACACTTTTTACCATTAATCGGATCTTTTTTTTGTGGACACTCTAAAAAAAAGAATACTCTCTTAGTTGCAAAAACATTCTGAAAACATAAAAAGATCAGAATCATTCCAAAAGTAATAGGAAGAAATCTGTTTATTCCTTCAAGAACTCTTCAAGGTTTTGGGGTGGAATTTTCTCATTTCTGGATTTTATTTGGGGCTTTCAGTTTTGGTTTGGTTTTTTCCAAAAGTTTTCTAGGATATTTTCTGTGGAGCTGTTTTGTTCTGAAGTTTATGTTTGCTGCTGCTGAATCTTCTCCCTTCTTGCTGATTACTACTTGACCTTTATTTGGTCAAGTCTTTTGTTGTTTTCTTTTTCTAAAGGTATGTAATTTTTATTTTTTTCAATGAATGGATCCTCTTAAACTCTGAACTTTTGCTATATAACTTGTTGAATCTCTTTGTTGCTTAAGCTCTTCTTTTAGCTATGTAATCTTTGTCTTAAAAAAAATGAAATGAAACTTTCAGAGCTGAGGATGTGTCTTATAATGTTGTACGAATGTATCTGTTTGGATTTCTTTGACTGCATAAGGTTTGATAAATGCATGGTTTGTTTGAGTTTGTTTAAATATTCTGCAAATACCAAATGGTGGTTTCCCATTGTCCAGCATAACTGAAGCTGAATCTGACCTCCATTATGGTCAGATTCAGTTCATAAAATACATAAAACATGTTTATCTTTCCTTCTGGAGAATCTGGTGATTACTTATTAAAATTTGGTTGTCCATTCATGTGATTATAACACTAGAAACCTCTCTTAAATACTTTTGTGATTAACTCTATGTAAATGAAGTCATAGTAGAGTCATTAAATAAGCACTAAAGGGTGGTGAATCTGACCCCTTTAATGGTCAAATTTATCCCGTAAAGTGTTTAAATATTGGTCTGGACAATTTAGACCTTACATGATTGGATGTCACTATGAGGGCAACATTTAAAAGGGTTGGATCTGATCTCTATAATGATCAGATTCAGTCTTTGGAAGTGCACATGAATTCTGTCCGTTAGTTTGGGATTAAAGGCTGAAGAATACAGATCCTAAAGCATAAAATTTGTTGGCTCGCACAGGAGCAGCAGTTAATTGGGATCCTTTTACTTTCTTTGTATTATTGAAACCTGTATTTTTAATGTAAGAACAATGTAATAGCGTATTTATAGTCATTTGTATACATTGTTTGTTGTATTAAGGACTGAACTATATAAACTTTGTTATCAGTTGTATTTTCTTAAATCTGAAACGTTTATTATTATAGCAATTATGGGCCAGACCTGCTAAGGTCACCTGAGCTGGGCCAGACTCGTGAGCACGGCCCAATTGAGCTTGATAGAGTCTGAATTTCAGGCTGTGGGGCCTGGAATGTTAGACCCATTAACTGTGTTAAACAATCTGTAACCAGTCTCTTCTCTTCTATTGTCAATTAGCATGAGGAGTATTTCATTTACAAAATTCACAATAAATTTCTTACAACTAAACACAAGTGGGTTTCAAATCAATTATCAAGAGATAGAATCTAAAATTCTGTCTTGAGATTTTTAATTTAGATGTAGTAAATCTCGAAAGCCTTTTAGATATTGAATGCCTCGGACTTAGGAAAACAAATTAATCATCAAAGTATACGTTCGCGTAACTTTGGATAAGATCAAATAAACCTTTTTCTCCAATTGTGTATACATTTTACGTAACACAAATAAAGACTAAAATGAATACTCGTAGAGACACTTTAGGGACGAACTTCTTAAAATTATCGGAATTGCGTACACGTTTGCGTGACGTAATTTCGGTCTCTTTTTGACAACAAAAAAAACAAAATATGCGCTTGCGCACCCTATTTATCTTTTAAATGAGTTCAGTGTCGAGAATTGTGTATACGTCCGCGTGACATGACTTTTGATACATTTTAAACTCTACGGGTTTACGCATATGTGACCTGTCTCAAAATAACTATTTAAATACAAATGAACAATAAAAGCGGTAAAAAGATTAAAAATGCACATAGGTACAAGAGCAGTAATTAAAAAATTTAGGCCAAGTTTAATCATTAAGCGACCGTGCTAGAACCACGGAATTCGGGAGTGTCTAACACCTTCTCCCGGGTTAACAGAATTCCTTACCCGGATTTCTGGTTCGCAGACAATTTAAACAGAGTCAAAAATTTCCTCGGTTTTGGGATTTCTAATAAATAAATGGTGTCCCAGAACACCGTAAAAATCCGGGTGGCGACTCTGAAATTAAATAAATCCCAAAAATCGAATAATGTCACTTTAAGTGGAAAAAACTCCCTTATTACCCTCTTACCCCAGGGGTAGTTGAAAAAAAGGAGGTGTGACAGCCGCCAACTCCAAATCGTGCACAGGGTAATTCTTCTCATGAACTTTCAGCTGGTGTGAAGCATAAGCAATAACTCTCCCCTCCTGCATCAATACACACCCCAAGTAAATGTGTGAAGCGTCGTAATATACCGTGTACATCCCAGAACCGGAAGGCAATAGTAGAATTGGCGCTGAGGTCAATGCTTGATACCCTCTCTGGATACCACATGCCCCAAAAATGCCACGGAATCCAACCAAAACTCACACTTGGAGAACTTAGCATATAGCTTCTGTTCTCGCAAGGTCTGTAGCAAAACTCTCAAATGTTTCTTGTGCTCCCCCAAGCTACGTGAGTAAATCAAAATGTCATCAATGAAGACAATGACGAAGGAATCAATACACGGCCTGAACACCCTATTCATCAAGTCCATGAATACTGTTGGGGCATTAGTCAAGACAAAGGACATCACTAGGAACTCATAATGGCCATATCTCGTACGAAAAGCAGTCTTTGGAACATCTGAAGCCCGAATCCTCAACTGATGATACCCTGATCGCAAATCAATCTTAGAAAACACACGAGCACCCTGAAACTGGTCAAACAAATCATTGTTGCGCGGCAAGGGATACTTGTTCTTAATGGTAACTTGTTCAACTGGCGGTAATAAATACACATCCGCATAGACCCATCCTTCTTTTTCACAAATAGAACTGGAGCACCCCACGGCGATACACTCGGTCTGATGAACCCCTTAGCTAACAACTCCTCAAGTTGCTCCTTCAACTCTTTCGGAGCCATACGATACGGAGGAATGGATATAGGCTGGGTGCATGGAGCTAAATCAATGCAGAAGTCAATATCACGGTCCGGAGGCATGCTCGGAAGATTCGAAGGAAATACATCAGCATACTCTCAAACCACTGGCACGGAATCAATCATCGGAGACTCGGCAGTGGTGTACCGCACATAAGCCAAATAGGCTAGACAACACTTCTCGACCATATGTTGAGGCTTCAAGAATGAAATAACCCAGCTGGCTGCGCTAACTGAAGAAACCCTCCACTCCAGCCTAGATGACTCGGGCATAGCTAAAGTAACTGTCTTGGCATGGCAATCAAGCACGGCATGATAAGGAGATAGCCAATCCATGCCTAGAATAACCTCAAAATCAACCATGTCGATCAATAAAAGGTCAGCTCTGGTATCGAACCCAAAGAAGGTGATAACACAAGACCGATACACCCGGTCTACCACCACAGAATCGCCCACAGGACTGGACACATACATAGGAGATCCCAAGGACTCAAGAGAAACATCCAGAAAGGAGCAAAAGGGATGAAACATATGAATAAGTGGATCCTGGATCAAACAATACTGAGGCCTCTCTACCACATACTGAGATAATACCTGTGATCACGGCGTTTGAGGCCACTGCATCTGATCTGGCCAGAATGGCATAAAACCTGGCTGGAGCACCTAAATACTGATCCTCACCGGAGTGAACAGGAGCTACCTGACCTCCCCCTGACTGGCCTCCACCTCTAGGACGACCCCTGCCGACCTGTCCTCCACCTCGAGGTGGTCGGACTGCTAGTGCTGAACTCATAGGCTGATAACCCTGTTGTACTGCCTTGCCCCGAAATCGGGGACAAGCCCTTTTCTCATGGCCCAAATCCCTGCACTCATAACATCTCACAAGTGACATATCATGTTGTCCCGAAGAAGAAGAATCCTGAATGGCCGGAGGGCGATGTGAGCCCTCAGGCATAGCACTGAAATAGGAACTGGAGGATCTCTGGCTACTGGAGTAACCACTAGGAGAACTTTGAATAGTTGGAGGACGATAGAAGTGCTCTGGCATTGGCACTAAACTAGGGCCTAACTGGAACACCTCGGGGAGGTGGCAGAGGTGCTGAATAAGAAGGCCGCTGGGTTGACCACCCTCAAAGCGACCTCTGCTCCTAGTTGGGGCATCCCTGAAATCTCCTGAGAACCTAGCCCTCTTATCTTGCTGACCCTACTCCCTGCTCCTCATCCGATAACCCTCGACCCTGCGAGCAATCTCCACTACGAGCTGATAAGGAGTACCCATCTCCACCTCTCGAGCCATGGTGGATCTAATACCTGGATGCAACCCTGCTACAAACCTTCGAAATCTCTCAGCATCGGTGGGAAATATCATAAGAGCATGGCGTGACAGCTCTAAAAATCTGGCCTCATAATTTGTCACAGACATCTGCCCCTGCTCTAACTGCTCAAACTGGCCCCTCATCTCTTCCCTCTCAGAGGGTGGAATATATCTATCCAAGAACATCTGTGTGAACTGATCCCAAGTGATAGTAGGAGAATTGGCTGGTCTGCTGAGAATATAAGACTGCCACCACCTGCGAGCTCTGCCCTCTAACTGGAATGCAATGAAGTCCACCCTATGGGACGCTAGGATCCCCATGTTGTGCAGTCTATCTCTGCACCTATCAATGAAGTCCTGGGCATCCTCACCTCACTCACCCTCGAAGACTGGGGGGTGCAAGCGAGTCCATCTGTCTAACATCTTATGTTGGTCGCCATCCGCGACTGGTCTGGTCTCCGGTGCTGCCGCTACAGGCTGGGTACCACCCATGGGCAGTGTACCCGGGGTGTGATGTAATGTTGTTGTCGGTCCTGCAGCCTGGGCAGTATGGGTCTAGGATCCCCCTCCCGCCTGAGAAGTGGCAGGATCTGCTGGAAATAAACTAGCCTGGGACATGGTGTCCATAAATCTCATCATACGGCCCATAACTGCCTGGAAGCCTGGCGCCGTCATAAAGTCTACGGGTGCAGGATCTACTGGAGGCACCTCGTCCTTCTCCTATAATATGGGGTCCTCTGGTGGTGGAACCGGAATAACTCTGGGATGCCCTTGTCCCCTACCACGGGTCGGTGCCCTTCCCCAGCCTCTACTGCAGCCTCGGACAGCGAGGGTAGCGGCCCCTCCCGGGTCTGGAACATCAGATGCACGTGTCCTCACCATCTATGAGAGAATAGAAGAATGAATTTAGTAAATCATCGACTGCACGATAGAATGAGAACAAATAGAGGTTTCCTAACACCCTCTATCCTCCTAAAGATAAGTACAGACGTCTTCGTACCAATCCGCAAGACTCTACTGGGTTTGCCCGTGACTCGTGAGACTTACGTGAACCTAGTGCTCTGATACCATGTTGTCACGACCCAAAATCCCACACGGGTCTTGATGGCGCCCAACACCGGAGTCAGGCAAGCCAACAGTTGTTTATTAGTGAGGTTTTCCTTATTAACATACAAATCCCACATATTTCCCAAAGTTTTAAACTTAACTTATTTAAATAAAAGCGAAAACATTTACCAATTTTAATACATACATCCAAAAATGATCGTGATCCAATATATATATATATACAATCCCAAAATAAGAGTCTACTATGTGTGTGGTAGGAACTAGTGTCACAAGTCAACAGGCAAACTAGTAGAATATACAAAAGATAATACAAGACTGTACTGTTGTCTGAGAGGAATAGACAGAATATAGACAAAAGATAACTGCATAGCACAGCTGAGAAATGTCAGGGGGTGCAGCTCACCGTGGAGTCCAGTCCGGAAGATAAGTCAAGCTCCGGTCGGATAACCAGAAACACCAGCCTCAGAACCTGTACAATTAAGTACAGAAGTGCAGCATGACTACATAATATAAATGTACCCAGTGAGTATCCCGCCTAACCTCGAAGAGGTAGTGACGAGAGGTCGACATAACACTCACTACAGTCCAACAGTAATAATGTAAACAGGATATATGGAATGCAGTAGACATGTGAGACAATAAGCAACAGATATCTATCAAATACAGAAAACCAGGTAAGTGCTGAAAATAAGCAGCAATGTACACTTTCCCTTTTCCCCCGAATATCTGTCAAGTCAATATCAATGGAAAACAGTACCCAATAGCCTCAAGCGCACACAAGGATAGGACAACCGGCCTGAGTCATAAGGAAATATCTAGACACTAACTCATATATATATATATATAGTTAACATAAAGCTCCCCTCGATCGCTAATCATACCTGCGACTCGAGTGCTAACTCATATATATAATTAACATAAAGCTCCCCTCGATCGTGAATCATACATGCGACTCGAGTGCTGACTCATATATATAATTAACATAAAGCTCCCCTCGATCGTGAATCATACCTGCAACCTGAGTGCTGACTCATATATATAATTAACATAAAGCTCCCCTCGATCGCGAATCATACCTGCGACTCGAGTGCTGACTCATATATATAATTAACATAAAGCTCCCCTCGATCGCGAATCATACCTGCGACTCGAGTGCTGACTCTTATATATAATTACATATATACATATATATACCGGACTTATCAATAAGCTTAGTAGAGGTTATACTTGTAACAAAGGTCTATTCACCGGAATTTCAGAGGAAACTCTCTACCATTTTTGCATACTAGTTCAAAGATAGTAAGCATACTGATTCAAAGATGATAAACAACTCAAAGTTTGGCTAAAGATACACATAAGGCACGTTATGGCATGCTCGTGATCCCTAAAGCTACCCGACATGATAAAATAGTTGCTACGTATGGACTCTCGTCATGTAGTACGCATGTAGCCCCCAAAACAATTACACACAGCATATATAACACCTATGGGGACAATTCCCTCTTACAAGGTTAGAAAGGAGACTCACCTCATGTCGAATCTACCCCTCGGACCAAGGATGCGCCCGAATCTCCGAACTCTACACCCGAGGACTCGCAACTAGCCAAATACGGTATATTGACATCAATGCATGCTCAAAATAGGGAAATTATCCTAATTTTTCAATAATTCAACATTCTTGAGAAATTCCCAAAATCCAACCTCGGGCCCGCACGCTCGGATTCCAATAATTCTCAAAGGGAACACTCACCCCAAGCCTAAGGATCATTAATATACGATTATTACTCTATTTCATAGCAAATTCACGGGAAAATTCTCAAATTATCACAAGCTCTAGGTTACTACCCAATTCTTGATTTTTCACTAATTTATGTAGTTAATTAAGCTAGAAATCCGTGCATGTAGCTAATTTTTTAGTAAAGTTTACTTACCTTAGAAGGCCAGATCATTAGTCCCTTAACAATGGAGGAAATCGCCCAAGGAAGAAGAAGAAAATGAGAAACAATGGGTTAAGACCCGTGTATAAAAATACACTGCCTGAACAGTGTTTTCGCCCCTACGAGAGAAATCTCGCACCTCCGAAAATGGGCTGGGGAGCCTGGGCCCGCACCTGCGGAGTGGAGACCGCACATGCGGCTCCGCTCCTACGGAATATTATCTGCACCTGCGATAATTGGCAAGGCCACTAGGGGATCGCACATGCGATGCTGGGGGCCGCAGGTGCGGTCCCGCACCTGCAACCGCACCTGCGACTGGGCAACCTCACCTGCGGTCACACCAGAACAGGTGCACCAGCAGCTATGTTTTGCTGGTTTTTAGCCCCGTTAGGTGCCCGGGAGGCACCTGGGCCCACTCGAGCCCAAGTCCAAATATATCAACGAGTCCCAAATCATAATACAGACTCGCTCGAGCCTTCGGAACACCCAAAACAACGTTAAAACTCAAAATCATACCTCCAAACCCCAAGAACCAAACTTAGGAACTTTAAGTTTTCTAGACTTCGCTAACAACGCGTCGAACCGACCTATACAACTCGGAATGACACCAAATTTTGCAGGCAAGTCATAATTAACATAACAGAACTATTCCTGATCTCGAAATTCCATTTGGACCTCGATAACACAAAAACACGTCCCAAACCAAAATATAAACTTAAGGAACTTCTTATTTTAATATTGGGCGCCGAAATGCCTGTGGGTCATCAGAAACCCTTTCCGACACGCCAAGGTCCAAAATCATCACACGAAGCTACCGGAACCGATGAAACTCGATTCCGAGGTTGTTTACCTAAAATATTGACCGAAGTCAAACTTGGCCTTAAAGGCCAACCTTAAGGAACCAATTGTTCCTATAGCAGTCTAAACACATTCGAATCCCGTACCACTAGTCCCTGCAAGTCATAAAACATAAAAAAGCCGCTATGGGAATTTCATTTAGGGGAACAGGGTCCGCTAACGCAAAACGACAGGTCGGGTCGTTACAAAGGGTTAGCGGTACCATGGACATCCGAGTATGAAACAGTCAAGAGCAACCTCGAAAAATGAGTTCTCCAGAATGCAATACATAGTATCTGAGCACCTCGAACCACGCTGATAGAATCAGTTCTTCAACAACTGAGTGGCCGTGAATTCAAACCACAACAGGGCATCAAGGCCACAAACCAACCACCACTTTGAAAAATCACAAAATTTTCTTTGTTTGAAAGCAGGAGCAAAGCAGTTGCAGAATGGCAATTCTCAAAGGACGAATGTCACCAAACGTAAGTTCCTTAAAAATCTCCATTTTTCTTTTATTTTCAGAATGCATAACTATTGTCCATATCTCCCGTTTTATGTAGCTTAACTCAGGTTGAACCATTTTGCCTAGGGGGATCCAACTCATAGTTACGGATAGAAGTACTCTTCGTTCAAGGTGTTTTACGTAGCTTAACTTAGGTAAAATTGTATCACCTAGGGAGATCCAGTTCATAGTTCCGAGTAGAAGTACTTTTCACTTAGGGTGTTTTACGTAGCTTAACTTAGGTAGAACCATTTCACCTAGGGGATCCAGCTCATAGTTTCGGGTAGAAGTACTCTTCGCTCGTGTTGTTTTACATAGCTTAAATCATGTATCACCATTTTGCCTAGGGGTATCCAGCTCATAGTTCTGGGTAGAATTACTCTTTACTCAGGATGTTTTACGTAGCTTAACTCAGGTAGAACCATTTCGCCTAGGGAGATCCAGCTCATAGTTCTGGGTAGAAGTACTCTTCGCTCAGGATGTTTTATATAGTTTAACTTAGGTTAATAACCGTTTCGCCTAGGGGGGTCCGTCTTATATTTCCAGGTAAATTACTTGTCGTTTAGACTGTTTTACGTAGTTTAACTCAGGCAAAACCTTTTCTCCTAGAGGAATTCAGCACTTTATCCATAATACATGACGCCAACCCCTGGTTATATTCCCTTTCAGTAATACAGGGTACCAACCCCTGGTTACATCCTTCATCAGTAATACAGGGTACTAACCCCTGGTTACATTCATTTACAGTAATACAGGGTGCCAACCCCTAGTTACATTTTCTTTCTAGTAATACATGGCGCCAACCCCTGTTTACATTTCCTTTCAGTACTACAGGGTGCCAACCCCTGGTTACATTCCTTCCTAGTGATACAGGGTACTAACCCCTGGTTACATGTTCTTTTTAGTAATACAGGGGCCCAACCCCTGGTTACAATCCTTTCCGGTAATACAGGGTACTAACCCCTAGTTACATCTCTTCTCAGTAATACAGGCTGCCAACCTCTGGTTATGTTCCCTTCCAGTAATACAGGGTACCAACCCCTTGTTACATCCCTTCTCAATAATACAGGTTGCCAACCCCTGGTTACACTTCTTTCAGTAATATAGGGTACCAAACCCCTGGTTACATTCCTTTTAGTAATATAGGGTACCAACCCATATTTACGTCTCTTCCAGTAATACAGGGCACCAACCCCTGGTTACATTCCATATCAACAATACAGGGTGCCAACCCCTGGTTACACCTCTTTTAGTAATACAGGGTACCAACCCCTGGTTACATCCCTTCTCAGTATGCAGGGTGCCAACCCCTGGTTACACTCCTTTCAGTAATACAGGGTACCAACCCCCGGTTACATTCCTTTCCGTAATACAGGGTACCAACCCCTGCTTACGTCCTTTCCTGTAATACAGAGCACCAACCCCTGGTTACATTCCTTCTCAATAATACAGGGTACCAACCCCTAGTTACACTTTTTTCAGTAATACAGGGTAACAACCCCTGGTTACATTCCAATCTCGGTAATACAAGGTTCCAACCTCTGGTTACACTTCTTTCAATAATAAAGGGTACCAACCCTTGGTTACATACCTTCTCAATAATACAGGGTGCTAACTCCTGGTTACTCTCCTTTCAGTAATATAGGGTACCAACCCATGATTATATTCCTTTCAGTAATACAGGGTATCAACCCCTAGTTACGTCCCTTCTAGTAATATAGGGCACCAACCCCTGGTTACATTCCTTCTCAGTAATACAGGGTGCCAACCCCTGGTTACACTCATTTCAGTAATACAGGGTACCAACCCCTGGTTACATTCTATCTCGGTAATACAGGGTGCCAATCCCTCGTTACACTCCTTTCAGTAATATAGGGTGCCAACCCCTAGTTACACTCTCTTTTAGTAATACAGGGTACCAACCCCTGGTTACGTTCCCTCCCAGTAATACAGGGTACCAACCCTTGGTTACATCCCTTCCAGTAATACAGGGTACCAACCCCTGGTTACGTTCCTTCCAATAATACGGAGCGCCAACCCCTGATTACATTCCTTTAATAATACAAGATGTCAACCCTTGTTTACGTTTCCTTTTCAGTAATACAGGGTATTAACCCCTGGTTATATTTCCTTTTCTATGATAACAGGCACCATCCCCAGTTTATTTTATGTCTCTCTAACACAGGGTACTACCTCCCTGGTTGCATATCCTCGCATAGCTAGTTTATAATATTGTATTTGTCTTCCTTTCAACAAAGCAGATAGTTTATAGCTTCATCTAATAACTACAAAATTTTCTTAGTGCCAAACTGGGGCAGAAAAATTTTCTTCGTTTTGTTCGTCTTTGATGGCTTTCCAGGAATCGCCGTAGAGCACAAGTGATGATTAAAGCTTGCAGTTCCAATTCCCATTATGAGAAAAAAGACTTTCGGTCACAAGATAGTTGGAGTCAACTTTGATAATATGTCAGCAACTCGGCATCTCAAGATTAATCTTCTCAATTTCGAATCAAGCAATCAAGAATGAGCCATAATATTTTCTTGAAAGAGCATCAAGATCCAATCTAAAGTCGACACAAGCGAGCAAGTCAAGAATCAAGATTTGGCTCCTAAAGACATATAGATAGGAATTTTGTGACTCTTAGCTTGAGAGGCATATGTTGTTCTCTTCTCTTTTCCTTTTGATGTAAGCAGCAAGTGACAGTAACAACAATAACAGCAACAGCAACAACAGCAGTTTTAAATCCAGTGTTCGGTAGTCCCAGCTACCAAATTTTTCAAGAACTATACTGACTTGATTCCTTTATAGCCAAGGATATTCAGAAAACCTCGGAAGCAAGGTTCGGTCACATTTTTCAAAAATGCTTCCATTAGAGTAATACACGAGCAAAATAAGCTATGGCATTCACTTTCTTTGCACAAAAACTCTTCATGTTCTCAAGAAAAGAAGGGCAGCAGTAAATACCTATTTTTTGCTCTTTCTTTTCTCCTACATTGCACCTTTTTAGGCTTATTTTATGTGTGTTTGTAGATTTTAGAATTAGATTCATAAATAATTTGATAAGGGGTTAAGGGATTGGGTTGATGCTTTATTTAGCCAAATTGGGCCAGCACTAGCCCACAAATTCGAACCTAGGACCCGGTCCAGACCTTGTGGTCTGAGAGACGCCCAAAACGACGTCGTTTTGTTAAATGAGGCAAGTTAAATCTCATCCATTCATCGTCACTTGATCTGACGACCCAAGTTCAATCTCCAACCCATGCTACTGAGCTTCTTTTCTAACACAAACACGACCTCATAGCCTCTCTTTCGCTTTGACACAGTGTTGGAATCAACTTTGTTTCGCCAAAGTTTGTATCTTTTGGCATTTATCATAGAAAAAAAGAGGCGTGGAGATCGATTCGTCGTCTAGTCATTTGTACTACTAGTTTGAAGCCCGGACGTTTAGGTAAAATCCTAATCCTTTGTTCATCGGTTTTATTTTCTCCTTTATTGACTGATTTTTAGATTTTTAGTTTAGTTTAAGTTCTATTTTTTTCTTAATTAGTGATCTGTCATCTTTTGTTGATTTTAGAAATTATGTTGTTGTTTATTTGTTTAGGCCATTACTTCAATCCTTTCCTCTTTTTATAACTTCTGTTTTCCCCCATTTATGTTTAGGTTTAGTTTAATTTCCAGTTTTTAATTAAATATTAATCTTTGATTGTTAGTTCGTGTTAGTTTCATTGACAATCAACAATGATTAGTCGTTATTTTATGCTTTTTGAATCATGTATTAGTTAGTATGTCGTTTAGTTTGTCATTATGTTTTCGTTTAGTAATCAGTTATATTAATCACTTCGATGTGAATACATGTTTGCTGGACTTAATGTTTGTCATGTCTCCGGACTTCAACTAAAATTTTGAAGTCTCTAGACTATAACTGAAATATCAAATCCGTCAATTATAGCTTCTTTAATTTCTGATTTTGATAGTTTTTAGGCTTAAAGTTTAGGTTCTGTTAATGAACAATTCAGTTTACTTATATTAGTATATCTGGAGTTTGGCGATGATGTTTAGTCGCTCTTTAAGCTTGAATCACCTATTGGATTGCAGTTTCGAGTTTGTCTTTCCTACATTATAATATTTCAGTTTGAGTCAGTAGTTCATGGGTTTAAAGATTTGGTGTTAGTCTTCATTAACTAGATTAAGTTTGAAGTAGTTATTTAGTATATGTAGTTATATGTTTAAGTCTTGTTTATTCCTGCTAGTTGATTCTTAACCGATCTTGTTTGAATTACTGATTGTTTGAACTAGAATGAATCTGATTTCTCTTTGTGGAGTAGTTACCTTTGAATTTGGTTTGAGGGATTAAGAGGAAAGGGAAAGAAAGGGAGGGTACTTGAGTGTAGGGCCTTTATTTGGTTACTTTTACTGTTGAGGATTGTTTTGGAGTACAATACTCCAAAATTCTATCCACGGTTGGTAAGGAAAACTGTTTCTTGGACAAATCTTTGGTTTTTGACAGATTTTCTGTCAAAAAAGTGATCATTTTGGACAGATTTTTGGTAAAACAAAATATGTCCCAAAGTCCTTTATCCTCCTATATAAAGAGGAGTTCTTTCCTCATCTTAGATATTCTGGAGATATATTCTGAACATTTCTACTCACTCAAAAAGAAGAAAACAACTTTGAAGAAAAATTTCAGTTGAAGCTTCCTTTAAGAAGCTGAAATTGTGAGCTTTAGGAGTGAGTCTGAGAGTGCATAATTTTTTAGAAAAATAGTAGAGTCTTAGAGTTTGTTTCTGAGTTCCTTCTCTTGAAGATCACTGGTTTTACTAAGATTTCAGGGCTGCTTTAACACTTCTGATTTCACTGTTGTTCTTATTGTTGCTTCTGTTGTTTCTGTTGTTGTTCTGCTCGTTTTCACTACTATATTATTTTTTGCTTTTCATGTAACCTTTAAACTTTGTAATGCAGCTCTTATAGTGATTGATTGAAGATAAGGATCATTTCAATTCATCATATATGTTTGATATGCTTTACTGGATTAGATAAACGTTCAACATGCTATCCATGTTTCGAGTCTACAGTCTGTAATGGTTATATACACATTGGTGGCTAAAACAGCATTCTGCTAGCATATTTTAGTTGCTGAAAAGATAAAGATCTCGTAGGGCTGATTATCATGGGTAGATTTGTGACCTTTTTATTCAAAGCTCGACATAACTGTCGAACATTTTGAGCTCAAGTGTTAAAGTTTAATTGATTATTAAATCTGTAATGTGTAAATTCAGTGTTAAGGTCCTTAGCTCGTACTCTTGAGTTGCTTCTTGTTTTGCTTTCTAAAACACTTAAAGTTTAGCCATGAAGTTCTCTGATATTTGTTGTGTGTTAGGTTATTAGTCCATCGTTGCTTTGTTTAAGTTGTTCCTTCCTCCTTGGCTTAAGTTCTATGTTGTATTCTCGTCCAAGCATGTCTTTAATTTATTGTAATCATTGTTAAGTGTGTTTTAAGTTGAACATGAAAAGAACTTGCAAATATTAAGGTTTAAAATGAGGAATTGACAGTCTTAATCTCATCCATGGTCATGTTTTTGGTGGATCCCGTTGATGTCATTTTATTGTTATTGGACTTACCAAAGTTAAGGTTCTTACTTTAACTAATGTGAAATCAATTGTTGCATCGTTTCTTTATGGAATTTGAGAGTACACATTGATAAGATTTAAAATACAAAATATAGGAGTAATGTTGCTTATTGGGCATTGCATTCATATTAAATAACGAATTGAAATTCATTTAGGTGTTTCGTCTTTCCTCATTTTCTTTTCATTGACGTAATTTTACAACTTTAATAAAATAATCATAATGCCTTAATTGGTGCGGGTAGGCTAAATATAAACTAAATATCTATACATGGTCTCGCTACCTTCATGCTATAAAAAGGCCTACCTTTTATGATCTAGTCTAATCTTTAATGATAGGTTTAACAAAGATAAATAATTTGTCTTAATTGATGCCAGGAAGACTCGCTTCGGAATAAATATATAAATAAAATGGCAAGGTCGTGAAGGAACGTCTTGCTCCAATTTCTTCTTCTTTTTTTTTCCTCAAAAAATTAAGTTTTTTTTAATTCTTAATTAACTTCGAACAGGCCCCACTTTTAGGTGCGACACATGAGCTAAGGTAGGGGATACTCGTCTTGGTTAGTGTAAGCTAGGGTCGGGATACTCGTCCTAGTTTGATATTAATGAAGTCATCAACAATAAAAGCGTACATAGCCAAATATAAAAAATCAAATAAAGCACAGTTTATCCAAAAATTAATTCAAGCCAATTTTAGTCAAAAAGCGACCGTGCTAGAACCACGGGACTCGGGGAATGCCTTGCACCTTCTTCTCGGTCAACAGAATTCCTAACTCGGACTTTATTTTTGCAGACCAGTAATAATAGAGTCAAATCTTCCTTTGACTAGGGATTCAAACAAAAGGTGACTTGGAACACTCAAAAAATCAATTCCAAGTGGCGATTCTGAACAATAAAATAATCTCTACTCAAGTTTGTCACTTTAATTGGAAAAACTCTTTAACCCACAATCCATAACACATATCTTTCTGGGGGTAGAAAAGGGGTGTGACAATTTCCAATTCATTGGCTTGCTGTTAGTTTCTCTAACGAAATTTATTTTCGCTGCCATTAAGTCCTGAAATAGAGAGAGTTATGTATAAATATAAGTAGGAATTCTAACAAAATACTTATAGAAACACATATAAGGCAATAGGTCATCTGAAATAATTGACTTGTTGCTGATGATTCTCCAAAATGCATGTGAAAGGCAATGATGGCACATGAGCAAGAATCTGTGATAAACCCCAAGATTGGTAAACAACAGTTGCCATATATACTGGATTTTTTTTATATAACAAACGCCGTCAACAAACTTCAAAAAAATTATTAATACAATCTCAACTGGAGTAAAGATTGTTCATGAAATAGAAACCATAGCAATCAACTTTTGTAGTCCAGAGTTGTTGTTTCATATGCACACAAGGGAGAAAAAATAGAATTATATACTGTAAAATTAGAAAACTGATTTGACAAAACTGTGAAATCATGGTACTGAGAATCCAGGGCAGAAGAAATCGTGGGTGAGGAGATGAAATCGTGGGAGAGATTGTGGGATTGAAGCGCCAAATTTGTAGGATTGGAATCCAACGCAGAACAATTCGTGGGCGAGGAGTTGAAAGCATGGTGAGAGATCGTGGGATTGAAGCGCCAAATTTTGAGGACTGATACTTTTAGGGCAAATAGGCGTAGGAATGGCATTCCTTATTACAGTTTCTTTAAAAGACTACTTTCTTTAAAATATAATATATATTTTAAGATATAATATATATATATATATATATATAAAAGTTAATTTTTCAAGAATCAATTCTATTTGTTTTCAATTGCATTGCTGTTTTTATTTTTTGGTTCTCTTTTATGTGCTGTGAGAATTTGGAATGAAATTTTTTCTTTTTGCTTGTCTTTGTGAGACGGTGCTTTGTGAAATATTTTGCTATTTCCTTTAATTTTTTTAAATACCTTTCAGTTAAAAGACTGAATTTTTTATTGTTATCTATACAATAAAAAAGTAAAAAAAAGATAAATTTTATTTTCCAATATGTGGATATTTTGTAGAATAAAATTGTGGATTTTGTTTTCAATTTTACAAAATCCGAGATTTGCTATGCTAAAGTTTGTTTAAAAAGAGAAACTAAATTTACCTAAAATAACTAATTTGTCCTAAAGTTGCCACATGGCATTTTATGCACGCAACACTTGGCAAAATATTATGGTTGATTTCTTTCCTTTTAAGTAAATATAGATATAGATATTGATAGATTAGATATCTTTATTTATTAATTCAAATAGAGTAACCAATTAATTCAAAATTTAAAATTCAATAGATGTTTTAGTTAGAAATGTAATTTATTTTGTCTTAAAACTCCAACTTGAAACTAGTCCCAAATTTGATTTGGAATTTTTTTATTTTTTTCAATTTCATTTTTTATTTAAAATAATTTTAAAACATCAATTTTGTTGGAGCTTTCTCCTAAAAATCTACACTTGGCGTCTTATTGAAACCACACCCCAATTTGAATTGGCAAATTTTTATTTCTTTATAAAATAATCTTAAAACCCCAACTTGAATAGGTAGTTTATTATTATTATTATTATTTTCATTTTTATTTTAGCTAATTTAGTTTTTTCTTATTTTCCATTTTTTTATTTTAAAATAACTTTAAAACTCCAACTAGAAACTACTCCCCAATTTGAATTAATAGTTATTTTTTTGTATTTTCTTTTTTTTAATATAGTGAATTATAAGATATCTATATTTATTAATTCAAATAAAGTAACCAATTAATTCAAAATTTAAAATGGTTTTTTTAGTTTAAAAAGTAGTTTGTTTTGTCTTAATAATGCCTCTTGGCTATTTGTGGTTATGTCACTTGTCTTAATAATGTGTTTTTGCCTCTCCTTTTATTAAATCTATAGGTTACTTTTTTTAATATTTATCTACTACTTTCTTTTAATATTATAATAGAAGATATCTTTTTTTGGTTTATATTTTATTATATTATTCTCAATAATATTTTCTGAATAAATAAACTTTTTAGTTTTAGAAAGAAAAACATAAATTATTAGAAAAACAAAGAAATATTGAATTGGCAGTATTTTTATTTTTTCCGATTTTAGTTTTTTTATATTAAAATAATTTATAAACTCCAACTTGAAACTACTCTCCAAATCTAATGGACAGTTTTTTTTTTAAATTTCGTTTTTATTATAATTTTTTTATTATTTTAAAAATAATAATCAATAACTAATTATTAACTACTTATGTCATGTGGCTTTTTCTAGGCCGCCACTTGGCTTGAGGAGAGGGATTTTCCCTCTCCTTTAACAAATATAGATAGGAATTTCAATACTAGAAATCATGATTTAGCTTGTAATAACTAGATTAAATTTGACAACCTCTTTGTAAAACTGTTGATGTGCAAAATTCGATCATCACTATAACTAATCACAAATACATGTGTATGACCGAAATTCTGAGGTACTTGGATTCCATACTTATGTTGAAAAGCATGTTTGAGCTTTGTCGAGATAATTAAACAATAAGGTTCTTGAGGTTTATTGAATTGTTTATTGGTTTGTGAGCTGTGATTGTTGTTCACGTGGTATATTTGCTTAACCACTCTTCTTGATGTTATCCATGCTTCCTTCCTTGCTTGTCATTGATATACATGTGCTTGGTGAGGAAGAGTGTAAAGCACGAAGGGTGATGTCGTGCCATTTAATATTCATTATTACGCACGAAGGATAATATTGTGCCATTATTTTACAATATCATGTGAGGAAGAGTGTAACGCACAAGGGGTAATGTTGTGCCATTTCATATACATTATCCTATGAGGATGAGAGTACAACGTGAAAGGTAATGTCGTGCTATTTCATATACATTTATGTCTTTGTTCTGAGCTGTCATTACTGCACCTATGTTTTCTATATGACTTGTTGTTGTTCTATCCACGCCTTTTATCTGTTCATCTTGTCAAGATAATGATTTTCTTCTTGTTTGTTATATTTACATCTATGTCTTTTCTCGTTTGTTGCACTTTCATATAAACCCTTTACCATGCTAGTTAGTGAAATATATGTCCTCCTACCATAATTGCTATCATTACTTATATGCCTCCCACCTTGTTTGCTACCGTTGTCCATATGATCCACCTTATTTGTTATTTTTGTCTCTGTACTTCTCACTTTTGCTATTACTGTCATTGGCATTTCTTTTACCTGGTAAGTACTACTATACATATTCTTGGTGAGGATTAGATAAATGCACGAACGGTGTAACCGTGCTAATTGATTTAACATATATTCATATATTTGGGGTAGGATGAGATAAATGCACGAGGGGTGTTGCTGTACTGTTTGATTTGATATCTTGAACATACTCCTTATACTATGCAGATTTGTGGGTTTTACCATTTTTTTGGTGGTTATCGCTTTAAGAAAAGAGTTGGTTGCAATATTGAGGAAACTGACCGTGAATCCTTTTAGTAATCAGTTACTGCTTCGCCTATCTGTTCTTCTTCTCTGTTATTTTTGGTATTGTTTCTATTGCAAATCTACTGCACATGTTATATTAATGATTATCTTTTGACTTAAATACCTCGCCACTACTTCACTGAGGTTAGTCAAGATACTTACTGAGTACATGGGGTAGGTTGTAGTCATAATACTATATTATGCATCTTGCGTGCAGATCTTGGAGTTGTATAACAGTGGAAGACGGAGCCTTGAATTGAAGACTTATCCGCACTCCATATACAAGATACTAGTTTTTCACGGTAGTTTACTACCAAATCCTTGGGTCATTGTATGGAAATTCAGTTATTTCACTTATTGGTTACTTGAAATTTTCATTAGAATTGTGGTTATTGTTCGTTGGATTACCCAGCGGGTTGGGTTAAGTGCCATCATGACTAGACAGATTTTGGGTTGTGACACCATTAGAACCTCTTTTAAAGTCACCCACTCTGACATAGTATTGGATGCACAACCAAAAATAACGAACAAGTAGTGCTCTATTAGCACATGAATACTCCAAAAAGAAACAATCGAGCAAATCCTTTCCTTTTCACACTACCCCCACGGAAGAATATCGAACCTAATTCCTTCTAGAACCTCCATATATTAAGGTGAAATACAACATGCACCCAACAATTCCTTGCTCGAATCATCCTCCTTAAGTCATACCTAATCCACAAGCATCCCTTAGTCCAAAATCTATGAAAACATATGCCTAGATGACCTAATCTCTAATGGTAGGCTCCCCCACTTAGCTTTATGCCTCGAATCACGATACATCTCTATATCATCCATATGAACAAAATAACATAAATTAAGAACTTTTTTAAGGACCATCTTCGTCGAACTATCAACATCGAAGACACAAATCTGACCCTGAAGTCGTAGCATACTATCCACACTAAGGACCACCTCCTTAGCACTACCTCGCAATATCGTGTCCCTGATGAAAAGAAAATGGAAACCATCATAATGATGATCCGTAATGTACTAAAACAAAGACAATTGTGCAACCACACAAGTAATAACTCCACTATGCTCAGAGATGCCTAATCTCACAAATCCATAAACCAAGGCTGGAAATTTTGTAGCCCCAAATGCCTCTCCTCCGCTAGAACACATACCAATCTCCAAATCACAAACTAGATAGTTCTCTTCATGGGGCTTTAACTACTGCAACATGTAGGCAACCATCCTACTATTATTGTCACGCCCCAAAATCGAGGGACGCAACCGACACTCAACCGGGTGATCCCAGTCAAGCGAACATGATTTGTCTTTCTTACCCAACGTGTTTCCCTGTGTTTATAGCATACATTATTTATGTGAAACAGTGAGCTAAGCTTAAAAGTATGTGATTACCATAGTAAGTCCAATTTTTCCTCATGTTACATTATTATACTAGATTTCCCAAAACATACATAATAGATACAACACTTCCCAATACGGACCACGATTACGAACAAATACAATCATTGCCCAAAATATACATATACACCCATATAGTGTCCACGGAGCCTCTAAGAGTGCTAGGAGTTTATAAAATACTTGCCAGTAACAAGGCCCCGGATATACCTTACAATACATAATATACTCAAAAGGAGATAGCAGGAACTACACATGGCCCCGAGAGGAAGTGGGGCTCACCAGTACAGCTGAAAGAGAATGAAGAGAAAGCACCACTAACGGCGAGCTGAGCTACCTGTTATGGACCCACCCACATCCATATAAAAGATGTAGCGCCCCTGGCAAAAGGTATGTTAGTACTGTGGAATAGTACTAGTATGTATAAACAAACTTTATCCTAAGTACAATCAAACAATACACAATTAAGAGACAGTAATAGACCCAATTAGTCAATGCACGTGGAAAGAAACAACCAAAATCAAACAAGTTTCACAATCTTTCCATTTTTCCCTTTTCAACATCATCATATTCAAGAGCTTATAGATTTTCATTTCAGTAGTGATAATGATCACATTCCATCCTTATTACCTCGGCCACCCTTATTGCCTCACACCTTGTCAAGCTTATTACTTTGTGTTGCGGCGCGCAACTCGATCCAACCTGACCATCATATTTCATAACAGCACCCACAAACAATTACATCACAAGAATCATCATTTTAAGGAATACAAGTTCATATCAACAATTTATTTATTTGGGCCCAAGGAACCATAACTCTCATCAAGTAGTAATTCATGTACATGGTGTTGTCATAATCGTTCAACTCATTTACATCATTTCACAATACCCTTTTTTCATTACTTTCCACGCATGGCTTTTATCCATTATATACATTCCCACACTTGGGAACATCAACAATCTTTCATTCATTACACATCCTTTCATATCGATACCCTTTAGCATTTACGAGCTTTGCACAGAATGAAATAGGCACATCAAAAACACTTTTCACAACCTCATATAGCACGGTAGCATGACAGTCAACCAGGACAATCAGAGAATAAAATATTACGTCTCAACACATTTGGACAATCAATTCACATATTTCCAAACAAGGTACACATGCCTTATACTCGGGCCCAACAAGAGGATTCTACAAGGGTTAAAGTTAGTCATACATACCTCGAATCGGGATTTTCCCCTTAATTTCTATCTCAAATCATCGGACCTTCTAGCACCTTCAATCTAATTCACAATGCGGCACATTTAAACTTAGAATTAGGAATCATGAACTTGTCTTGAACTCATTTGAGCTTTTTATCAACCGCTAGGTGTTCCTTTAGGTTAAATAATCCCTTTTTAGTGAAAGGTTACTCCAACCTATTTTTCTTTACTGAATTATGATAAAATGGGTACATGCATGCAAGATTCTTAACCCCATCTTTATGAACTATCCTACCCATGTTTCTTTTTAACAAAAATCTGGAAATTTAGGGTTAATGGGGTAGAAGCTTACCTCTTAGAGTGAAGAAATTTGTGTTCTACTTGATTAGTTTCAAGCTTGAGTGATGAAGGAAGACCAATATGATGAAGTTGGGACTTTCTCTGTCTAGAACCCACTCTTTCCTCTCTCTAATATCTCAGAAAAATGGTTAAAAATGAAGGGGAGGGGTATTTTAATGAACTGGGGCCGGGTTCTAAAAATTAGAAAAATAGGGCCCCGACACAAGAATGCGAGGAATGCGATCACATTCCTGACATGCGGTCCATAAAATCGACCGCATAATGGCCCTCAAGATGGGCCAAAATTCAAAACATACTACCCAGGTATGCGACCATTGCGCGGTCCACATACACGTTATGCGATCGCATAATGCGTCGCATAACTTCCCTCCCAAAATCAAAGGCAGCAATGCGACAGCTTATGCGGTCCGCAGAACTGGAATGTGATCGCATATTGGACCGCATAGTTGACCTCAAATGGGGCAGTGATCTGCCCAGGTCTGCAACCATTATGCGGTCCGCATACACGTTGTGCGATCGCATAGTGCGTCGCATAACACCTACTTTCTGGAAAATTTTATTCTTTAAGTCTCGGGATACTTTTTACTCAATTTAGGTCCATTTCAAAAATTTCCACAATAATAACAACTCGGGGACTCATTCGGGCATTATTTATTTTTTTATTTTTAAACAAGAAAATTTTACGGGTCTTTACTCCCCCCCCCCCTTAAAAACCATTCATTCTCAAATGAGGGTTTTGGAAATCATTTAGTTTTGAAAGCATGATATGCAACTTCCAGATTTTTACTAACTCAAATATTTCAGAAAAATTTCGCCAGAGTTCCCTTTGTAATTAGAATATCTACCTGTCAGAGAGCCCCCGAAACACATTTCCAAGCACCATTACACAATTTTAATCACCCAATAACTCACACACAACATTGTTACCTCAACAATTTGCAGATATTCAATCATTTTGTCGACTACACCTAGTTCTTTCTTCTTATACCACGAATTTGCTCATGATTCACATTTTTGCACATAACTTGGTCGTTTTAATGAGTCACATACAACCCAATCACCTCAATATACTATGTTCATTTCAATTAATCATTACCAACCTACTCTACCATTAATCACTTTCCTAACACATACGTTCCACAAAACTTTCATTTACCTCAAGGGTTGCACATTACCCAAATAGAATGGCGGGTTCAATTTTAGCACATATTGGGAAATTACAATAATAAGGCAATTTAGGGTAAGATGGGCTGCTTTTGCACGAAATCGAACATAAAATATGATTTGCTTAGAGATGACAGTTCTAACGAACACTACTAGACTTATTCAAACAAATGGGGATATCTTTCTTTCATCTCATTTTCTGCTTTCCACGTGACTTCCTCAATGTGCTGACTTCGCCACAATACTTTAACTGAAGTAATTTCTTTGTTCCTCAATCTACGGACTTGTCTATAAAGAATAGCAATCGGAACCTCTTCATAAGATAATTCTTCATTAACCTCAATAGTCTCAACTGGAACGATGGTTGATGGATCTCCAACCACTTTCTTCAACATGGACACGTGGAACACCGGGTGCACTAATGACAATTCAGGGGGTAATTCCAACCTATAATCCACTTGTCCTATCCTTTGAGCAATCTTATATGGCTCGACATACCTTGGGCTCAATTTCCCTTTCTTCCCAAACCGCATCACTCCCTTCATGGGAGATACCTTCAAGAATACCCAATCATCTACTTGGAATTCCATTCTCTTCGACGAACGTCCGCATAGGATTTTTGACGGCTCTGAGCGGTTTTCATCCTCTCCTGAATGACTCTGACTTTTTCCAATGCCTGGTGCACAAGATCTGGCCCTAACAATTCTGCTTCACCAACCTCGAACCACCCAATCGGAGATCTACACCTCCTTCTGTACAATGCCTCAAATAGGGCCATCTGAATACTAGCGTGAAAGCTGTTATTGTAAGTAAATTCGATAAGCGATAAATTATCATCCCAACTACCCTTGAAGTCCAACACACAAGCCCGTAATATATCTTCAAGCGTCTGAATAGTCCGCTCTGCCTAACCATCAGTCTGCGGATGGAAAGTTGTGCTGAGATTTACCTGAGTACCTAAACCTTGCTGAAATTTCCTCCAAAAATTAGCTGTGAACTGGGCTCCTCGGTCTGAGATAATAGAAAATGGAGTACCATGAAGCCTGACTATTTCCTTGGTATACAACTGAGCGTATTGTTCTGCAATATCGGTGGACTTGACCGGCAAGAAGTGAGCTGATTTCGTGAGTCGATCCACTATCACCCAAATAGAGTCGAACTTGCACTGAGTGCGGGGTAACCCTACCACTAAATCCATGTTGATCATTTCCCATTCCACATTGGAATTTCCATAAGCTGAGTTAACCCACCAGGCCTCTGATGCTCAGCCTTCACCTGCTGACAATTCGGACATTTAGATACAAAGTCTGCCACACCTTTTTTCATACCGCTCCACCAATAAACTTCCCGGAGATCTTGATACATTTTCGTAGAACCTGGGTGCACGGAATACCTGGAGTTGTGAGATTCCGCAATCACCCTCTCCCGAAGATTATCCACATCAGGAACACATAACCTTCCCTGACACCGCAAAACACCATCATCGCTCCCGAGTGAAAATGCTAAAATCTTGTTATTCAAAACTGCCTCCTTCAATTGCGCCAATGCTGGATCAATAAACTGCTTCTCCTTGACTTCTGCTACAAGTGATGATTTTGCCCCATTATGCACCATGACTTTCCCCTCGTCTGAGGTCGAGATACAGACCCCCAGACTAGCCAATTGACAAACCTCCCGAGCCAACAACCTCTGATCTTCCTCCAAATGAGCCAAACTACCCATAGACTTCCGACTGAGAGCGTCGGCCACTACATTTGCTTTCCCTGGGTGGTACAGAATGTTCATATCATAATCCTTAAGTAATTCTAACCATCGCCGTTGCCTTGAATTCAACTCCTTCTGCTTGAACAAGTATTGGAGACTCTTGTGGTCTGAGAACACGTCCACATGGACCCCATACAAATAATACCGCCAGATTTTTAATGCAAGCAACAACTGCCGCGATTTATAAATCATGCGTCGGATAATTCTTCTCGTGATTCTTGAGTTGCCTAGAAGCATAGGCTATAACCTTCCCGTGTTGCATCAACACACATCCCAAGCCAATCCTTGAAGCATCACAATAAACCACAAATCCCTCCGTGACTTCTGGCAAAGTTAACACTGGTGCCGAAGTCAATCCTGATTTAAATTCCTGAAAGCTCTTCTCACAGGCGTCGGGCAATTGGAACTTAGTTGCCTTTTGCGTCAATTTAGTCAATGGGGAGGCGAGGGTAGAGAACCCCTCCACAAACCTCTGATAATACCCAGCTAGACCTAAGAAACTGCAAATCTCTGTCGGGGTCGTTGGTCTAGGCCAATCCTTCACTGCTGTGATCTTCTGGGGATCAACCTTAATCCCTTCTCTGGAAACAACATGACCCAAAAATGTGACTGACTCCAACCAAAATTCACATTTTGAAAACTTGGCATACAATTGGTGCTGATGAAGAGTCTGCAGAACTGCCCTGAGGTGATTAGCATGATCCTCCCGACTCCGCGAGTAGACAAGGATGTCATCAATAAAAACAATCACGAAGGAGTCAAGAAACGGTTTGAAAACCCGATTCATAAGATCCATGAAAGCCGCTGGAGCATTGGTCAGTCCAAAGGACATTACCAAAAATTCAAAATGGCCATAATGAGTTCTGAAGGCAGTCTTAGGAATATCCTGCTCTCTGATCTTCAACTGGTGATACCCCGACCGTAAATCAATTTTGGAGAAGAAACTCGCACCTTGCAATTGGTCGAACAAATCATCTATCCGGGGCAATGGATACTTGTTTTTGATAGTGACTTTGTTGAGCTGCCGATAATCAATACACATCCGAAGAGTCCCATCCTTCCTCCTGATGAACCGGAGCACCCCACGGCGACACACTCGACCGAATAAACTCCTTCTCTAATAATTCTTTCAACTGCTCATTTAACTCCCTCAACTCTGTTGGCGCCATTCTGTATGGTGGAATAGATATTGGCTGCGTATCTGGCAATACATCAATCACGAAATTGATCTCTCTATCTGGCGGAATCCCTGGAAGCTCTTCCTGAAACACTTCAAGAAACTCATTCACGACTGGGACGGACTCGGGGGCAAACACTTCTGAAGTGGTGACCGCAACCCGGACCAAATGATAAATACACCCCTTTTTAATCATCTTTGAGGCCTTAAGGTAGGAAATAAACATACCCTTTGGCACCACACCATTCCCATTCCACTCAATAACTGACTCATTAGGAAACTCTAGCCTCATAATTTTGGTTCGGCAGTTGAGTTTAGCAAAGCACGAGTAAAGCCAATCCATCCCCATGATAACATCGAAATCTACCATCCCTAGTTCGATAAGATTGGTCGTGGTATCTTGACCACACACCGTGACAACACAATTCCTATAGACTCGTGCGACTGTAATGGAATCACCAACCGGAGTCGACACAAAGAACGGCTCATGAAGTTTTTCGGGTTCTATCCTAAAACTTGAAGCAATAAATGGGGTAACATAGGATAAGGAGGACCCCTGATCAATAAGAGCATAACAATCAAAGGCTTGAATAGCCAGAATACCTGTAACAACATCTGGAGAACCCTCCGCACTCTGGCGACCACTCAAAGCATAGAACCGATTGGGTCCACCTCTACCACGAGCTCCACCTCTAACTGCACCACGCCCTGCTGGAGCTGGAGGACGTACTGAAGATGCGGCGACTGAAGAACCGGACGGCTGAGCAAAACCACTACCCATGCCCTAACTGGGCGCACGGCAATCCCGCTGAATATGACCTCTCACCCCACACCCGTAGCATACCGGGATATCCAGGTAACAAGTCTCGGTATGGAACCTCCCACACTTAGGGCACGTAGCCCTCCTCTGCTGCTGGAACCTTCCTCCTGGACGACTGGATTGATGAGGTCTCCTACTATCTGATCCTAGTCCCGAGCGACTGCTCTACTTATAACGGTGCACTGATGGCGGTGCACTGGATGAGGACTGCGCATAAGACTGGGATGGCCCCGATGGTCCTCTCCCCTGAACTGGTCTCCCTCCTCCAACTGAACTCCCCGAGTGGCCCGCTGACCGGGCCCTGCTGATACTCTCCCCCTCCAACCTTATCTTCAATTTTTTAGCCTTCGTGGCCTGGGCGAATCCCACTATCTTACCATAATTCATGTTTGAGTGCAAGGCAGCTGTAGTAGCTTCATTCACAACCAGGGGACTGAGGCCATGAACAAACCGTCAAACTATGGCATCCATAGTCGATACCAATTGAGGAGTGTACTTGGACAACCTCACGAACTCCATGTGGTACTCCCACACACTCATGTTACCCTACTTGAGAACATCAAACTCCGTAGCACGGGCTGCCATAGTCTCGGCAGGCAAGAAGTGATCCATGAAAGCATCAACGAACTCATCCCATCTCGCCGGAGGACTTCCCTCCCCACGGGAATCCTCTCACATCTCGAACCAGGAATACGCTGCTCCCCTCAACCTGTAAGATGCTAACTCAACCCCCTCTATCTCTGTAGCCTTCATAACCCGAAGTGTCTTGTACATTTCATCTAGAAAGTCCTGCAGATCGGCCTCTGGATCAATACCTGAGAACTCTGGAGGGGCCAACCGTAGAAACTGGTTGATTCTGGAACCGGCGGAATCTCCCTGTCCGCTAGAGGATGCAGGGGCAACATGAGATCTTTGGGCCTGAGCGGCCACTAACTGGGTCAACATATGAATAGCTCCCCTGAGGTCCCCATCGGTAGTACCAGGATCTGAAGCTGGAACCGAAGAAGGATCAGGAATATCGGTGGGAGGGGTTGTAGAACCCTCCATCGCAGCAGGAATAGGAACACTCTGATCTGGAACAGAAAGCCCAGATAGATTCAGGGTCGGGGATTCGCTCTCACCCGCACCATTAGGTACAGAATTTACGGCCACACTTGGGGCGGCATTAGCCTCTAGGCCGAGTCGAGCTCTCTTCTTTGGTGTCATAACTGAAAATTTTGGAACAGAGCACGAGTTAGACAAGAACATTATCACTTTCCACTTCACCGCACGATATAGAATAACAATGAAAAGGGTGTTTCCTAAATGTCCATTTAGCCCCCTAAATATAGATGTGATCGACAACACACCGATAAGAAGGGCTCTACTAGACACGGCTACGACACATCCTAGGACACTTTTAAAACCTTAGGCTCTGATACCAAGTTTGTCACGCCCCAAAATTGAGGGATGCGACCGGCACTCAACCGGGTGATCCCAGTCAAGCGAACCTGATTTGCCTTTCCTACCCAACGTGTTTCCCCGTGTTTATAGCATACATTATTTATGTGAAACAGTGAGATAAGCTTAAAAGTGTATGATTACCACAATAAGTCCAATTTTTCCTCATGTTACATTATTATACTAGATTTCCCAAAACATACATCATAGATACAACACTTCCCAATACGGACCACGATTACGAACAAATACAACCACTGCCCAAAATATACATATACACCCACATAGTGTCTACGGAGCCTCTAAGAGTGCTAGGAGTTTATACAATATTTGCCGGCAACAAGGCCTCGTCTATACCTTACAATACATAATATACTCAAAAGGAGATGGCAAGAACTACACATGGCCCCGAGAGGAAGTGGGGCTCGCCAGTACAATTGAAAGAGAATGAGGAGAAAGCACCATTATCGGCGTCTGAGCTACCTGCTATGGACCTACCTACATCCATATAAAAGATGTAGCGCCCCCGGCAAAAGGGACGTTAGTACTGTGGAATAGTACTAGTATGTATAAACAAACTTTATCCCAAGTACAATCAAACAATACACAATTAAGAGACAGTAATAGACCCAATTAATCAATGCACGTGGAAAGAAACAACCAAAATCAAACAAGTTTCACAATCTCTCCTTTTTTCCCTTTTCAACATCACCATATTCAAGAGCTCATAGATTTTTATTTTAGTAGTGATAATGATCACATTCCATCCTTATTACCTCGGCCACCCTTATTGCCTCACACCTTATCAAGCTTATTACTTTGTGTTGTGGCGCACAACCCGATCCCACCTGACCATCATATTTCATAACAGCACCCACAAACAATTACATCACAAGAATCATCATTTCAAGGAATACAAGTTCATATGAACAATTTATTTATTTGGGGCCAAGGCACCATAACTCTCATCAAGTAGTAATTCATGTACATGGTGTTGTCATAATCGTTCAACTCATTTACATCATTTCACAATACCTTTTTTTCATTACTTTCCACGCACGACTTTTATCCATTATATACATTCCCACACTTGGGCACATCAACAATCTTTCATTCATTACACATCCTTTCATATCGATACCCTTTAGCATTTACGAGCTTTGCACAGAATGAAATAGGCACATCAAAAACACTTTTCACAACCTCATATAGCACGGTAGCATGACAGTCAACCAGGACAATCAGAGAATAAAATCTTATGTCTCAACACATTTGAACAATCAATTCACATATTTCCAAACAAGGTACACATGCAGTATACTCGGACCCAACAAGAGGATTCTACAAGGGTTAAAGTTAGCCATACATACCTCGAATCGGGATTTTCCCCTTAATTTCTATCTCAAATTACCGGACCTTCTAGCACCTTCAATCTAATTCATAATGCGACACATTTAAACTTAGAATTAGGAAACATGAACTTGTCTTGAACTCATTTGAGCTTTCTATCAACCACTAGGTGTTCATTTAGGTTAAAGAACCCCTTTTTAGTGAAAGGTTACGCCAACCTATTTTCCTTTACTAGATTATGATAAAATGGGTACATGCATGAAAGATACAGTTATCGCTGGGATTAACTTGTTTTAAAATTCCGCCGTAGCTAATATTAGACGCATCTGTCTCAATAATCTTTTTCCATGCTGGATTAGCAAGAGTTAAACAAGGTAAAGATTTAACATTGTTTAATACTCTCTAGCTTAGTAGTATGACTATCAGTCCAAGGATTTTTGTAATTCTTTTTTAGCCTATCATATAAAGGGGCCAAGTCACGAGATAAATCTTTATAAAAAGGGGATATGTAATTTAAACTTCCAAAAAATCTTTGTAATTGAGTTCTGTCTGTGATAACATCAGGAAATTTTGATGTAAAATCAATCGATCTTTGAATATGAGTGATTTTTCCTTGACAAATATTATGTCCTAAAAATCGAACGTCTGTTTGAAATAAACTCATTTTTGGTTTGGAAATAACTAAACCATTTTGTATAACAATCTTCTTAAAAATATCAAGATGCTTAATATGCATTTCCAATGTTTTAGAAAATACTAATATGTCATCAATATAAATGATGATAAAATCTAAATATGGATTAAAAATATCATTCATTATTTTCTGAAATTCAGAAGGGGCGTTATTCAAACCAAAAGGCATAACATTCCATTCATATTGGCCGAATGGAACATTAAAAGCAGTTCTATAAGTATGCTCTTTAAATATTTGAATCTGCCAATAACCAGATTTTAAATCAAACTTTGAAAATATATTGGCATCATATAATCTTGATAATAAATCCTTTTTGTTGGGGGATAGGATACCTAATCAATTTTAAATGTTTATTTAAGGGTTTATAGTTTATAACTAATCTAGGAACGCCATATTCCTTTTCTGCAACATTATTAACATAAAAAGTGGTACAAGACCAAGGACATTTTGAAGGTTTTATCAAACCCTTTTGTAACAAATTATCAATTTCTTTTTTTGTAGAATTCTACCAATTCGGCGTTCATCTGACAAGGTCGGGATTTAGTAGGGATATCATCCTTAGAAAAATTATCTTCATATGGAAGAGTGACAATGTGCCTTTTCTGATTCCAAAAGGCACTAGGATGATCAACACAAATATCAATAGCAATTTGCTCAGAAATCAATTTGATCTTTTCTTGTATCCTAGCAGTTTTTAACGTATCGAATATATTCATACTAAATAACTCTAGTTGCAAAGAATCAATATGTCTTTGCTTCATATTAATAAGGGCATTAATATCTCTGGTAACAGTCGGTATCTGTAACAAATAGTAACTTATTTTTTTATCTTTGTAAGTAGCTGTAAAACCTTTTGAATTTATGCTAGTAAAAATATAGATAACATTAATAAAAGGTGTTCCAAGTGTAATTGGAGGGTCTAACTGATTTTTTACCAGAAAAAAGAAGTGAGGGATGCATACTTTGTTTTGACAAATATGTGTATTAGGTAATTTATAATTTATATCTAAAGCATGACCAGAAGCAGATTTCACCATGTGAGTGATTTTTTGAATGCAGCTCACATCAGCTCCACTATCAATCATAGCAACGTTAGTTATGGAAAAACTATTATCGATTAAAATAGTACAGTTAATATACCATTTATGAGCAGTGACAATTTGCATCATTCCTAAAAACATATCATGTTTCGGTTTGAAATCAACAAGTTTTTCACTATCATCATTTTTAGAAATACTTTTACCTTTGTCATTTGATAACTCAGCTAGATAATTATTTTTCTCTATCTGAGTAATCCTGTGATCACAAATCATTTGATTTTGTTTGAGAGACTTAATTTCTCTTTTCAAAATTTCAATTTCGACTTTTAGATCGTCAAAAGAAGTATCTCTAGTTGGAGTACTTTTATTATTAAGACGGTTATTAATTTCGGACAAAGAATAGGGTGCAGAATATTCAAAAATTCGTTCTTTTGTTTTTCAAAAGATTTTAAAGAACTAGAACTTGAATTTACAGTCAAATTTATAATTTTTTCACGAAGTTTATCATCAGTAACTTCCTTTAAAAGCTCTATTACACTGTCATATGTAATAGTTTTCATGTTCAAATCTTGAAATTGAGATTGTAATTTGTAAAATTCATCACCGTCACAAGTACATGTATCACCTTTTAAAGTTGTACAAACATTATCACGATTTTTATCACTATCCGATAATTCAAATAAATCGATTTCAACTTCAGATTCTGATTCGGAATTATAATCAGATTCTGATCCAGAAGTGTATAACAAACTATAAACCTTATCACGTAACTCATCATCTAGTTCTAAGGTTTTCAACTTTTGAAGCTTACAATTTGGAGCTATGTGGCCAAATTTTCCGCATTTGTAGCACTTAATATCAGCAAAATCTCGCTTAGACCTATTTTTCGCAAATCTAGTAGACTTACGATAGGTTTTCCTAGCTTCACGCTCTTCTTTGGATTTGTATCTCGATCTCTTCTTTTTATAAAGGCTATCTGGGTTAGGATATCTACGATACCTATTTTTCTTTTTCTTGCTATGAGTAGAAGTCTCGGGTAAACCGAACTGGGTGCAAAAATCTCCTAATTGATTTTTCTCTTTAAGCCTATCTATCTTAAGTTGTCTAGACAATTTTAACTCATTACACAAGTTTAATCATTCTTATGTGCAAACTCCTATCAGTTTTCCATAGGTATAATCTTTATACGGGATTCACCGTAGTTACCCCTTAGAGCTTTTCTTACTCTTTCAGCAAATAAAGAGGGAAGGACATCTATATACTTAGCTTTCCATGTTCATATTTATTTTCGGGTAATTCCATAACCCTACTTATAAAGGTATCTTTATACCATCTAAATTCACTAAGAGTTCTACATCTAAGGCTGTTCAAAAGAGTACGAACAATCTCATTCTGATTGGTAAATCTACCATTGAAGTGTTCTAGAATGGTAAGAACAAAGGTATAAACAACATCTTATTTTTTACTAGAGTCATGCCTAAGTTATCAACTCCTTCGTCAGTGGCTATTGCATTAATAACCGAAACCTTTTCTTCAACAGATAATTATCTCACCAGCCACGAAGTTGGCCAGTAAAACCTGCAATAATTATTTTGCAAATAGTTCTATAATTTTTTACACTTTTACAGATAGTTGCATACATAAGCATTCTATGCACAAGAATAGTTAATTGTCTATTAGTCAAACCATCAAGATTCCATTCATAAATTTCGGAACCATTGCAAGATGTATTAATCTGATTCCAATCACGTTCCTTTATTAAAACATATTGAGGAGTAGGACGAGAATAATAATAAGTTTGCATTCTAGATTTATCAGCATACTTACTATTTGGTTTAATTAAACCTTTGAGTTTATTAAACTCTGACCAAGTTTTATTTTTATAATCAAGAATCGTCTCAATTTTATCCGCAATTTTTTTTGATAAATCAATTGGCTTAATATTTAAACCAGAAAGCCTTTTATCAAGAAGTTCTTCCAAATCATTAAATGATTTAAATTTGAAATCCTGAATCTCAGGAGGTCTTTAAACATGAGTAAGAACAATTTGGGCATCTGATTTGCTTCCTGAAGTGGAGGCAATATCAGTTATCTTCTTGCTAGTACTCATTTCTTTTATCAAAACTGTTAACTCGTCAAGTTTTTTATCAAGAGAACTGATATGTTCACCCAAACTTTAACATACAAACTTAAATAATTAGTTTGAGAAGTTAAATTATTAATTTATGCGATGCTAACTGCAACAACATTTTCATCAATAAATTTTTGAAATGTCGAAAACGTGATACCTGTATTATTAGGTAAAATAAAAGGTGCTTGAGGGGGGTACATAGCTTTAATAATATTACCACTTTCATCTTTATAAAATCTTTCTAAAACCTTTCTGTAAAGAGGTAAATAAGTGGTTATAAACCAAGGAACAAAATACATGATTTGATTATGCAAAGCACAAGTTTCATAAAACTCTTGGGAAATATTATTTAAATCCTCTGTACTATAAGTTTCAAAAAACCAAGTTTTAAACCGGTTCCATTTATCACTAAAGAAATCCTTTTGAATATACTTTCTTGCCAGTGACCCTGGACTAAAATCGATTTGGTGTGGAATCATTAAACATCATTGGGGTTGAAATCCATTTCGGATGCGGAAGGAATATCCTTATCAGAAATATTATCATTATCCTGAACAATATTTGTTTGAGGGTTAATTTTAACCCTTTCAACAGGCTTATCACTAATTCTAGTAGAAATAGTGTGTAAAGAAGCTGCACGATTTCAAGCTGGTCCATAGACTGGTTCAATAGGAGAAATATGTTGAATAGCAGGCAGCAATCTATGATTAGAAAATGAATGTGTGTTATAAATAGTAGACTTATCATCAAAATGAATACAAATCCTACCATCCGGATTCTGAGTGATATGTGAAAATTCACTATTTGACACAGCGTCAGTGATCTGACTTGGGGATATAACCGAATTTAAAGTCCAAGTAGTTGAGAAATTAATTTCTTCCCACTTAATAGGCCTCCTTGTGGTGACCTTAGACTTAGTAAAATTAGTTTCCACTAGTATAGTCTGAGCCGATGTATCGTATAATTTACATCTCGGATTTAATGTGGACAACAATTTGAAATAAATTTTGTAAGATAAACATATAAGTTCAGAACCAGGTGCATAATTATAACCATGTGTTTTCACATTTAATGTCAATGCATCAAGTATATTAACATCAGAAAGAGATAATTGCAAATTGAGTTGAGTATTGAAATATACTGGACCATATGCCACAGTAGATTCAATTGAACCCATCAGAGACTGTCTGAAATTCAAGTTTCTAGCATCTCGAAGAGCTGCCAAAATTGTCTCCGGTAACCCTTTAAGGGTTAATGGTTTAAAAGCAATTTGAACCATACCAATATGCAGATAATTATAATAATTTTTATACAGACTAACATCATGTTTATTTAATAAACGAATAGTCTGTTCTGACGAACTTAAGGCTAAGGATTGCTCAGTTGTCTTTATCAATTGTTTTGAAGATATCAAACCAACCATAATCATAAATTGTTTTAATGTAGACTTTGGGAATTGTCCATTTGTTTAACAAATCAAGGTTTTGAGGTATATCAAGCTCTTCAAGTCTAGTACTTTTAGTACTTGTTTCTCCCAGACCCATTCCAAAAACCTCATATCTATGTTAAACACTTCAGATCTATAACATATTTACCATGAAGGTTCCTAGGTAGTAATAATAATAATAATGCTTGAGCATCAAGCCTAATATGCGTGTTATGCCATAATTAAGAGCCCGTTTGGATTAGCTGATTTGAAGTGGTTGAAAAGCACTTTTAAGTACTTAAACTGATTTAATAAGTAAGCAGTTACGTGTTTGGATACAAGTGCTGAAATTGATAATAAGCTGCTGCAATATTTGATTAAAAAGTGTTGATAAGCTTTTTTTCTGTTAAAATGACTTAAACCTTAGAACTGCTTACGCTTATAAGGGCATAATTTCTTCAAAATTTTAGATTCCAGATCGATTCAAATACAAAATATTCTATTTGTCATTTTATTTTAAATACAATTGTGCTTAGATAAGATAATTTTATAATAAATATAATTTATTTTATGATAAGCATATAATCATAAGTTATAATAATTAATAAACTGACAAGTTTCTCAATAAAAAATAAACTTAAATAGGACAAAATATTTGAAGAAAACAAACACTGTCTTCATCACTACAACACTTAGCAAGCAATACACCAAAAATTTGATATGTCCTTATTTATTACATACAGTTCAAAGATTAGTAAACAATCACATAGATACAAATATACAAAGGAA
>ML305304.1:0-26686 GCA_005239505.1 Nicotiana paniculata | reverse complement strand
ATGTCTTCTTCAAACCAATCTAAGAGAGTCATAAACGTTGATGAGTTGACACCCTCTTCCGCTATGACTCGGAGTCGGAGGGGTGGTAGACTGAGGAGTTTAGGCTCTACTCCTTCGAAAGGCTCTTCTTCTTCCCAGATTGTTTCCCCTCCTTCTTCTAGGTCTTTAGTATCTCCAAGAGCTAGGGCTTCCAGGTCTTTGTCCAGGGGTAGAGAATATCACGAACCCTACGCGAACCACGAGTTGGTGAAATCATTCTTGCTGAGTTTACCTTCACTAGAGATAGTCAGGTCCTTGTAGATCAGTCGTTATCCCTTGATAGTGTTGATATGTATCCCACTCTTATTACCGAAGGTTTGATTCCCCTTGTTCGCAGGGAATGTTCTTGGGAGTCTGATTTTCCCATTGTTATTCCGAATAGTAATCAAAGAATAACGTCTTACAAGATGAGGCATTATTTTGTTTACACTTACCCTTTTACTCTAGGGTTTAGACCTCCTATTGATCCAGTCATCATCGAATTTTATCGTTTCTTCAACATTTGCTTAGGACAAGATGGTCCTCTTGTGTGGTGGGTTGTCGCGTGTCTTAGATGTTTAGCTTCTTTAGCCTTGGTTCCTTTTACCTTCACTCACCTCATTCATCTTTATTCTCCTACCTTATTCGTCAAGGGGTTTTCACTCTGGATGCTAGGAGAAAAAGAGTGTTGGTAACCCTTGATAACGATAAGGATAGAGGTTAGTACCTTTGGTACGTTGTTGTGCCCACTACTCGTTTAGTGGGCGAAAAAAATCTTCCCTTCCTTGAGAAGTGGAATCGCGCACGTGAGTACATTTTAGCTCACATTTGTTTTTCTTCTCTTTGATTTAATTGATTTATTAACACCGTAGCTATTTTCTTATTCTTTCAGCAATCATGGGTACTGTTGAAAATGTCTCTGGTATCCGTGATTGGGTAGAAAAGTTGTTGTCGGTTGCTCCATTGGAGGAAAGATCTTGGAAGTACTTCTCCGGGAAGTACGGTTGGAAAGTGAAGACTCACGGTAAGTGAAACTTTTGTTTTCGCTTTTTTTCCTGACTCGAGCTTCTTTTTCTTTGTTTGTTTAACCTTTTTTCTTTTGATAGGGTTTTCTGCTCGGGGGATGTCTGCTGCATCCATTCCGAAGATGTCTTTGGCTCAGGCCCAGGAGATTATTACTGGTTCCTCTTCTTCCAAGAGGAAAGTTGGTGGGTCTAGGACCTTAGAAGAAGAAGAAGAAGAAAAAAAAAAAAAGAAGAAGAAGAAGAACAAGAAGAAGAAGAAGAAGAAGAAGAAAAGGGCTCTATGGTGCACATGTCACGTAGAAGAAGAGTGGTCTCAGATGATGAGTCTACACCCGTGGCAGTGTCTTCCGTCCCTGATGTCAGACCTTCTACCCCCGGGGATTCTTCTTCTTCTCTTGAACATGATTCTGTGGATCATCTATTCCACGAAGGTATTGGCCCTGCTGCTAATGAGGCGCCTCTGGATGTTTTTGCTCCCTCCTTTATAGAAATCTCTTCGTCCGTTCTGGCTATTTCCTCTGCTCCTTTGGCCATTTATGCTCCCGCTGCTGCCTTGCCCGTGGATTTCTAGCTCCTCAAGTTTCCTTGCCTGAGACTTTTTCAGTTCCACAAATTTCATTTCCCGTGGCTCCTTCATCTCAGCCTGCTTCCGTGCCTCCTGTTAAAGAAGTAGGGTCTTCCAGCAGGGAGATGAGGCAAGTGCTAATTGAGGTTTTGACTAATGGGAGCCTTTTTAAGAAATCCGGCCAACCCGAAATGTGGTTGAAGCCTTTGATTGGCTCAATAGAGAGGACCAAGCTAGATAGTCACAGTTCTCTTACCTGGGCTAATGAGGTTGTGCATTCCTCCTTGAAGGTAACGTTCATTCTTTTGTATCTCATTCTTATACATGTAATTACCGTATCTAATTGATTTTCTTTTTGTAGATCAATCTCATAGGCACAGAACTCATGAAGATTATTTCTAACACGTAGCAAGAGCTAAAGGAGTGGCATGTTGAAGCAGGGAATTGGAAGGGGCAATATGAAAGCCTGAGGCTCGACATGGAAGCCTTAGAAGAAGAAAAGTGTACCTTGGAGCGGCAGATGAGAGTCGTGGCTGCGAATTAGGCAGTGGAGAAGGCTTCTTCTAACCAAGCGGACAAAGACAAGAGCATTCTTGAGTCTTCGTTTGCTGAGCAATTAACCTGTGCCTCGGAAGAAGTTAGGAGCTTGAAAGACTTGCTGGAGCAGAAGGAGGAATACTCAGGCGAGCTTGTGCAGTCACTCACCCGGACTCAGGAGGATCTTCGCGTTGCTTTAGACAAAATCCAATCTCAAGAGGAGTCAATTGTACCTTTGAGGGCTGCCCATAAAGCTGAGAAGGATGGGTTAAGAGCTGAGTTTCAGATATGGGAGAGAGGTTATAAAATTCTCGAAGAGGCGGCAGCTGTCGATGTTAGTTGCGTACATGAATTCTTGCCTCGATATATTGACGGAAATGAGTCAGGGAGATTCCGACCTTAACGCTGAAATTGTTAAAACCAAGGAATACATGGAAAAGGCTCAACAAGGTTTGAATCTTTCCCCACCTGAAGGTGAGACTCCTGTTGTCCGAGCCTCTTCGTCCCAAGCTGCTCTTACTCCCTCTGCTGATGAAGAAGTCACTCCCCCTCCTCAAGAAGATTAAGATGTTGATTCACCTTTCTTTTTTTTTCTTTTTTTTATCTTTGTCTCAATTGTTGGTTACCCCCAGTCCCATCGGGGGTAAATTTGGATCTCTTTAAAGTCCCCAAATGAAAAATTAGGGGCACCTCAATGTATAAAAAACTCTATACGGCTAAGTATAAGTTAATACATAGTTTTTACTTAGCCATTTTAATATATTAATGCAAGATGAATTTTGTTTTTCGTTGAGTTTCCGTTCAACTCTTTTAGTCTTTTGCATGCTTTATTTTTTGAGGTTTTAGTTTTACCTCTGAGTTTTGCATATAGAATGCTTTAGATTACTCGCACCTTTTCGTAATAGGAACAGTGTCATATAAAATGTGTGTCTTTTTGTAGTAGGCATAATTTATGAAAGAGGGCCTTTCTGATCGACACTTAATGAAGAAGACGTCTCAGCTTCATAAAGGTGTAATAATGCAATAGAGTGATCAGAATATTTCAAATGTTTAAGAATGTTTCTGAGGAAAGTTTTTTGTTTGAACTTTCACAACATTTTACATGTGTTTGATTATCGTCTAAAACTCATGTTGCAACTGTTTTCTTTTAACAGATTTGATATACACTTGTATTTCGTAATTGTTTTTCGTATGTAACAATTTTTTCGAGTTAATATAAGAGAGCAACTGTTTTTCGTTCGTAACAGTTTTTATTCAAGTTGGAGTTTTCACCCGTAACTATTTTTGTTGACAACAATTTTCAATAAGATGAGGGAAATGCTCTTACATCCGTAACTGTTTTATTTGATAATAGTTTTTTGAACAAGTACAAGGATTTTGATCTTTCATCCGTAACTGTTTTTGGTTACAACAGTCTTTCTTTTGAATAAGTACAAAGATGTGCATTTCTTCCTCGTAGCTACGTTTTGCCTTTTAACCTGAACATGTTCGAAGGTTTTTTGGATTAGGCTTTGTGTTTGAGTCTTTGGATCTTTCGATTTTGCTCGTATCACTTGACTTGTTGGATAGATGGATCTTCATTCTCGAGCTTTGACTTTTTGATAGTCTTTTTCGCTTCGTCTTTGCCTTCCATACTGTATAGTCCCCCAAGTGTTTGAGCTTTGAAGAATGAAATCTTGAGCACTTGACTATTCCTTCCGTGTGGTCCTTTTCCTGAAAAGGAAAAACATATGAGACTCGAAGGTATATAGTTTTTAGATGATGACTGCTTAACCCTTTAAAATGTCCATCAGAAAGTGTAACCCTAGACCGGGAATTTAGTTATTTCCTCGCGTCTTTGAAGGTATAATATCATCATCTGGTGATGGGTTAGATTTATGCCTATCATCTAGAAAGGTTAGTACAAATTTTATATGTTCAAAATAAAATCGAACATGTGATACTTGACCGGGGGTACTTCTTTTCCTTAAAAATAGTACTTCTTCAAGTGAATGGCATTCCAACTTGTTGGTAGGATTCTGCCGTCCATAGCTTCCAACTCGTAGGCGCCCTTCCCAGCTATGCCTCGAATTTTGTAGGGTCCTTCCCCGTTTGGATTTAGCTTTCCTGCGCCTACTTCTTTCGTTGATTGAAAGACTTTTTTGAGGATGAAGTCCCCGATCTTGAAGTACTTGAGATGAGATTTACGGTTGTAATAACGCTCTATGATTTGTTTTTGAGCTGCCATCCGTATCAGTGTTGCTTCTCTCTGTGGTTTGAGCAGGTCCATATTGGTCCTCAATTCATCGTCGTTTGCTTCCTCCATGGCTGTTGTAAGCCTTATGCTTGGTTCGCCAATCTCTATAGGTATTAAGGCTTCTGAGCCATAGACAAGTGCGAACGGAGTTTCTCCGTTGCTGTTTTTGAAGTTGTTCTATATGCCCATAGTACCGCTGGTAACTCATCAGGCCAGTTTCCTTTGGCTCTATCTAGCCGCTTCTTTAGATTGTTGATGATGACTTTATTCGTTGACCCAACTTGACTGTTAGCCACTGGATGGTATGGTGTTGAAGTGATCCATTTAATTTGCCAGCTTTTGAAGAATTCTATGAATGAGTCTATGAATTGTGGGTTATTATCACACACGATCTCCTTTGGTATCCCAAAGCGGAATATTATGTTTCGCCATAAGAAACTTTTAACTTCCTTTTCTCGCACCTGTTTGAACGCTTCTGCCTCTACCCATTTCGTAAAATAGTCGATTAGCACAAGCAAAAATTGTACTTGTCCTTTAGCTGTGGGAAGAGGTCTCACTATGTCCATCCCCCATTTCATAAATGGCCATGGGGATATTATTGGATGCAATAATTCCGCTGGTCGATGCATGTTATTGGCAAACCTTTAGCACCTGTCGCATTTGGATACAAAGTCCTCGGCCTCTTCTTCCATCTTAGGCCAATAATATCCAGCTATGATTAAGGTTATACTAAGGATCTCGCCCCTGAGTGATTTCCACAGTGTCCTTCGTGGACTTCTTTCATCACAAACACCATTTGGTTAGGTCTGAGGCATTTTGATAGGGGCCCTCCGAACATCTTGCGATATAATGAGTTGCGAATGAGGTAGTACCGTGCGGCTTTGCGGCAAAGTGCTTGAGCTGTTTTCTTGTCTTCAAGCACGGTGCCATTTCTGTAAAAAAAATTGGGATTTCGTTTCTCCAATCTCGGGTTAAATTGTTGAAAGTTACCTTATTTCTATCCTGGTCGATCGCTGAATGGAATAGATGAACGACAATTGCATTGTCCTTGTTTGTTACTTCCGTGACTGCTGCGATGTTAGCTAATGCATCTGCTTCTGCATTTTCCTATCTAGGTATTTGTATTACCTTTCATGTTTTGAATTGTCTCACGAGCTCTCGTGCCTTTTCCAGATATTATAGCATCCGAGTCTCTCGAGCGATGTAAGTACCCTGCATCTGATTTACTACCAGTTAGGAATCGCTTTTGATCACGATTTGCTATATTGAAATCTCTCGTGCGAGTTCTAATCCTGCAATAACAACTTCGTACTCTACTTCATTGTTAGCTATAGGATAACATTTGATAGCCTATCGTATCTTTTCACTCGTGGGTGATATTAAGATTATGCCTAAGACGACACCTTTTATATTGGAAGAACCATCAGTAAATAGGGTCCATAGACCCGGATTAACACCGTAGAAGAGTTGTAAATCTTTTTCCACTTCAGGGACAATGCTATTACTAAAATCAACGACAAAATTAGCTAAGATCNAAAGTATGGCCTTAATTTTCTAGATGCCACGATTAGAGCTAAGGCTAACTTTTCTATATGTGGATACCTAGTTTCAGCATCTAGTAATGTCTTGCTTACATAATAAATAGGAGATTGTTTAACTTTATTCTCCCTTACTAATACTGCACTTACCGCAATTTCTGAGACAACAAGGTAGACGTATAGCCTCTCCCCCTCCTTTGGCTTTGACAGCAACATATGTTTTGATAGATAAGCCTTTAGGTCTTTGAGAGCCTGTTGACATTCTTCAGTCCATTCGAACCGATTTTGCTTTTTGAGAGCTGCAAAGAATTTAAAACTTTTCTCGGAAGATTTGGAAATAAATGTTCCTAAGGTTGCAATTCTTCCCGTTAGTCTTTGAACTTCTTTTTTGTTTATAAATACATTAGGTATTTCTTCTATAGCTTTAATTTGATCAGGATTTACCTCTATTCCCTTGTTTGATACAAGGAAACCTAAGAATTTACCTGATTATACGCCAAAAGCGCATTTTTCTGGATTCAGCTTCATATTATACCTGCGTAAAATGTCAAAAGTAATAGAGAGGTGATGGAAATGGTTTTCCACGCGTGTTGATTTTACTAGCATGTCATCGATGTAAACTTCCATTGTTTTCCCCAGATATTCCTGGAACATCTTGGTCATTAGCCTTTGATAGGTGGCTCCAGCGTTTTTTAAGCCAAAAGACATGACTTTATAACAACAAGTCCCCTTGTTTGTAATAAAGGAGGTTTTTTCCTCGTATGAAGGATCCATTTTAATCTGATTATAACCAGAATACGCATCTAGAAAGCTTAACAATTCATGACCTGCGGTGGCATCAATTATTTGATCTATATGTGGTAATGGGAATGAATCTTTGGGGAATTCTTTATTTAAGTCAGTATAATCTACGCATACTCTCCATTTTCCATTCTTTTTAGGTACTACCACAGTGTTAGCTAGCCAGTTAGGGTACGTTACCTCTCGTATTGAACCAATCTTTAAGAGTTTCTGTACCTCTTCGTCAATCACTTGGTTCTTGAATGGTCCTTGCTTTATTTTATTCTACTTAATAGGTACGAATGATGGATCTTCATTTAGTTTATGAGTCATCACCTCTAGCGGATACTTGTCATATCTGAATGGACCACGCAAAGCAATCTACGTTAGCCTTTAAATAATCAATTAACTTACCTCTTCGACCAGGACTCAGCCTCGTGCCTATATACACTTTCTGTTCAGGCTTTTGTTCAGACAATGGAACAACTTCGAGCTCTTCCGTAGTTGTTTTGATGTTCTCGTCTTCCTCCAGTTCATGAATGACGTCCGGTCTGGAATCTATATCTGTGTGGTCCAATGCCTCTTCCGTGGTGACTTGATTCACTTTCTCATATGTATTTTCTTTCGTACCTGTTTCAGCAGTAATCACTTTCGTACCTATTTGGGTAGTAATTTCTTCCATGCTTGTTTGGGCGGTGTCACCTGCTTGGGAGATCCTTATCCTTTGATTCTTTCACCTCTACTTTTTTGTTGTAGTTTACCACGAAATTTATATTTCTCACGGTTTGCTGATCGCCTCTAATTTGCTGAATCCCCCATTCAGAGGGGAATTTAATTACCTGATGCAAGGTGGAGGGTATTGCTTTCATGTCGTGGATCCATGGCCTTCCCACGATTACGTTATAAGCCATGTCAGTATCGATGACTTGGAACCTGGTACTTTTGATCACTCCCTCAGCATAAGTGCTAAGTTTAATTTCTTCTTTTGTTATAACCATAGAGTTATCAAACCCTGATATGGCTCGTGCTCTTGGGATTACTTGATTCCCCAATAGCATTTCTTCCACGACTCTTAGCAAAATGATATTGACTGAACTACCTGGATCAATCAACACTTTTTTCACGTTAGTGTCATGAATAAGTAAGGATATTACTAGAGCGTCGTTGTGAGGAAGCATTAATCCGCCGATATCTGCATCATCGAAGGTTATGTCGTCTGCTTCCAGATTTTCACGAACCCGCTTTTTGGGTGTAATTGTGAACTTCGTGGTCGTTTTGCAGACCATTCCGTTTACTTCTTCACCTCCGTGTATCACATTGACGGTTCGTTTTGGAGATAGAGGTTTTGGGGGCTCCTGCCTGTTCTTCATGTATGCCGTTTTACCCTTTTCACTAAACAATTCTGTCAAATAGCCCTGTTTCAATAATTGTTCTACCTCACCTTGCAAAAATATGCAATCTGCAGCTCTGTGTCCATGATCATTATGGAATTCACACAAGAGATCTAGGTTCCTCTTATTCGGGTTTGACCTCATCTCTTTGGCCCATCGAACCTTATCACCCATATTTCTTAACACTGAAATTAGTTTGGAGGTACTTACATTAAAGGTGTGATATCCAATTCGCGCATTACCTCTAAGTCGTTGATCTTTATCCCTTCTAGATCTAGATGAGGACGAGCCCTCATCTCTGCTTGGTGGTCCATAATCTGACTTGGTGTTTTCGAACCTGGGACGAGTTTCACGTCCCGATGGTCCCAAGTAAGGATCGTACCTGTTTTTACCTGATCTCCTGTCTGATTCTGAACGTCTGGATCTGGTATAATCTTCCTCTTTCGAACGAGCAATGGTATCTTCTTCTATTCGAAGTTTAGTATTGTACCTTTTATAAACATTGTTCCACGTTGTAGCTAGGAATTCTCTCAAGCTTTCCTTGAGTCTCCTCGTGGCTTCTGAGCTTTTGTCATTTAGATTACTTGTGAATGCCATGGCTGCCCAATTATCGGGCACCCTTGGTAGTTGCATTCTTTCTCGTTGAAACCTGTCTACAAATTCACAAAGTAGTTCCGTGTCTCCTTATTTTATTTTAAAGATGTCCTCCATCCTTTTCTCGACTTTTTGCGCACCAGAGTGTGCCTTTATGAAAGAATATGCAAGCTCAGCAAAAGAATCAATAGAGTTTTCAGGGAGAAGAGAATACTAGGTTAGCGCCCCTTTGGTAAGTGTTTCTCCAAACTTTTTAACTAGGACCGACTCAATTTCTTGTTTTGTTAAGTCTTTGCCCTTCACTCCGGTGGTAAAAGCAGTCACATGGTCGTGTGGGTCGGTTTTCCCGTCATACTTAGGTCCGTCAAGCATTTTAAACTTCTTTGGAATGGGTACGGGTGCTACGCTTGGTTTCCAAGGTTTTTGAGAATATCTATCAATGTCAATGCCTTTGATAACAGGTGGTACTCCAACAATTTGTTCGATTCGATCGTTTTGTTCCTTCACATGTTTCTGCAAAGTTAGTAATAGAGTCTGTAATTCAGAGTTATTAGACATACCTGGTCTCGCTTCGAGAGATTCATTAGGAGTATCTCCCTTTCCTAAGTTTGCCAACCCAGATTGAGGATTTTCCATGGTGATGGTATTATTGGGGGGTGGTGTCAGTGGTGCAGGTAACGCTGCTGGCAATCCCCTCGTAAATTCTTGCAAAGCTTGCCTCACATACTCTGCAATCATTTGCTTTACCCGATCTTATTCCACCGTTTGATCATTATTATCATTGTTGTTATTGGATCTTTCTGGGAATTGTTCCCTTGAACCACGTGGGGTTCCCGAAGGCGATGGAACTGGGGTTCCATTCCTTTGTTGGTTGTTGTCGTTGGAGTTCAACATAGTTCAGAGGATGTCGCTTGAAAAGCAAACAAAGATTATCAGATTTCCGGTAAAGGAACCAATTTGTTTAACCAAAGAATTGGATTCTTTGCCCAAAGCTATTTTAAGAAGAACACGGGTTTCTGATAACCAAAGAATACGATAATAATTGTAGGTAAACTCGTAAATGGAAAGCAGTAAGATGCACAAAAAGTAAGTGTATTGCAATAGTGGTTCAAATATTTTTTTTCTCCCCTTTACAGGTTATATCTTTCTCCCTTATAAAGGGAATTTCCTAATATAACGTCTACCCTTTTCAGTGATTGAGCAGTAATGACTAATTATGACACTAATGTAACGTTACAATGAATCAACCGTAACTGTTGTGTGAATGTAGTATAACGTGGATCACTAATTTGAAGATCTATGAATCTTCCCTTTATTCTGCCCAGATTCACTTTGACCGTGTCTCTTCATCTTCTCAATCAGGTTGAAACTTCCGTAGCTAATTAACCCATGGGTGTGATTTGCCGTGCCTCTTTGCCTCATACCTCTTCATAGAGTCCCGTCCATCTGTCGTGTCTTCATTGCTCCACGTAGACTACCGAGTCATCAAGATTTATTACACGTGTGAAGCTCTTTTTTACCAATACATATATTCCTATGAGATTAGAGATAAAAAGAACGTATTGATAATATCTTGCACAATTGGCTAAGCACGACAAATAGATATATTTCTATCTGTATTCGCAAATCAATTCCCCAATGAATAGGTTCAAGATCACGCTCTATTCAATCCTATTGCAATCAAGAATTACCTCTTTCAAGTTCAGCTCAAGATTCATATATAGTATTTCACTGTTAGCTAGGCAGTAAAATAATTAAGCTCAGTATATGAATAAACAACCCAATCTAATAAATTAAATCGTCAAATCAATCTCCGAATATCAACATTCATATAAAACCACAATCCCAGAGTAAACGAGTTTAGCCACGCATATTCATGGTAGAAATCTCAATTAATTTCCAAGAATACATAAAAGTCAATAATTGAAGGAAAAAGATAAGAACTCAAGATGAATTTCATGGTTTCCGAACTCTATTATGGCTTGTCTCTGCTTCTAAGTGTGTTCATGCCTCCCTAAGGTCTTCTCTCCCTTCAAAAAGTGGCTAACTCTCATATTTCTATGGTTTAGGGTTTAGATGGGGCGAATTTGGCTTCTCCTAATTCAAATTGGAAAAGCTGATTTTTTTGCTCCGGTCCCGGTCGGGAAAAGTGAACCTCGTTTCGCTATCCGTGACTTTTCACCAATTTTTCTCCCATTTGATCATTTTCCGTGCAAGTTCGTTCCTACACATAAGAAACACATAATGAACATATTTTTACTTCAAAAGTAGTATGAACTCCCGCACCTCACCCAAGAATTAATACACAAACACACTCAAAATATGCACTTCTCACCATTTATCAAATGTGTAAATAGGTATGTTGATTTGCCTTACAGAAAAGTGGCAGCAATTTACACTAATTTTGACAGGACTATAAAATCACTAGATACTCAATTTAGGAGAACCTACGGTGATTCCATCAACACTTTTGGACTTGTTAGTGTTTGGAAATCCTCCAAGTGTATTGGTCATGATCCTCTATTTCAGATCGTGACAATAAATATTGTTTATTCAGTTAACTTGTTTTCGTTGTAACTGTCACACCTCATTTTTTCCGAAGAATATGTAATTTTTCCAATTAAAGTGACATTATTCCGAAGAATAGCCGTTGACAGCGACTAATTTTGCAAAGAATGTTGTTGCTCAACGACACTTTTTAAAAAATAAATTAATTAAAATTCACGTAGGCTGGCGGGACGAGACGAGATAAAAGGGACAAAATGGGCATCCCGTCCCATCCAGTGTAGCGTTGAATATGGCCCATCCTGTTTAGAATTAAGTAGGCCAGGACGGGCCAAGATCGGGACCGGAATGGTACCAGACCAGAATGGGCCGGGCTGACCCGTCCTGTTGGACAACCCTAGTTCAGGGGTAACTTATGTATTTTGCCAATTCAAATATAGCTATAAATGGTAATTTATGAAAGAATAAATGTGAACGGTAAATACAATATGTATATATAGTTGTCTTGTTGCGTAATTTTTTCTTCACGTTTGAATGAACAAAAACAAATTGAATAAGAGGCCCTTGGGCCCACATCATCCCAATCCAAACACATTAGAAATATGGTGAAGTGTACAAATAGTCATTTTAAGACCGTTATTTAGAGAATAGTTAAAATTTTCAATTTAAACTTTAATGAGGACGTTTAGCAAATACCCATGCGCAGGAAACTATTTACCCTCCCTTACTCATGCCTTTATCTCCCTATTTATTTTTCTAATACCCATCTAAATGAAGTCAAACTAAGCTTATAAACCAAGCCAAACCATGCCAGCGAAACCAAATCAAGTCAAGTAAAAGCCAATCAAGCCAATTCAAGCATAGCTAAACAAAGACAGCCAAGTCAAACAAAGTTAAGCCAAATGGGTAAAAAAAGTATGGGTAGGTAGGGATGATTATATTTTAATTGGGTAGGTATATATTGTAAAGGGAAAATGGCCAAATATATCCCTCTACTTTCATATATTGTATACATTTAACCTTTGTTATACTATCGGGCCAACTTTACCCTTACCGTTATACTATCGGGCCAAATTTATCCCTACAATAAGCAAACTTTTAAAAATACCCCTTGATTTTTCAAGTAATCCATAATCTCCCAAATTTCTTTTATTTAAATCGCGTGTTGTTCTTCTTGGTCCACTATTTTTGAAATAATTGGCATTTACTTGCTTTCTGAATTAGAGAAAAAAATAAGAGAAAAAGATATTAAGTAATACAATTGAATAAACAAATTATAGTAAATTAAGAAATCTAAACTAGGTAGTTTTTCTAAATTCTAAAAGTATTTACAACATCCCAATTTTAATGAATTCGTCACACCCAATGTATGGAGACTTTGCAAGTATTAGTGATTGAAGTTGAGGTTCCTCGGAGACTTTACATTGTCTATTTCAACTTTGCTTTAATTAAATGCCTACATATTTTGCACTCTTAATCGATCGAACTCTATGCTAACCAGACAATGACAAAATATATTTGAATATACATGTACATACATGATGATCATATGCATATAAATACACAATAAATAGACTCACTAAATTCTACGGTGTATATATGATTGAAAAATAAATAAAAATTTAAGCCAATTTTATTTACTATAAAAAGAGAAATGAGTTCATTGGTAATTAAAAAAATATTAATAATTTGTATAGTCTAGTAACTCTAGCATTCATATCAATAGTAATTTTTGAAATTGAAATAGTGGACCAAGAAGAACAACATGTGATTTAAATAAAAGGAATTTGGAAGGTTTTGGATTACTTAACAGATCAAGGTTTTTTTTTAAAGTTTGCTGATTGTAAGGTAAATTTGGTCCGATAATAACGGTAGGGGTGAATTTGGCCCGATAGTAAAACAAAAGTTAAATATATACAATATATGAAAGTAGAGGAGTATATTTGGCCTTTTCCCTATTGTAAATAGTTTTCAATTGGATAGAAAAGCGTAAATATATTAAGTTCAATAAATATTTTGCATGACTTGCTAAATTTAATTACCTCAGAAGTAAAATTCAAACTTCAGGTTTGAGTATTTCAATCGCATGCCTAAAGTTTCGAACTTTTAATTGCCGGGCCTGTAATTGAACCGTCAAAGCCTAGCTCCTAGCTTTAAGTCTTATGTCATAAGATTTTAGGCGAAAGTTAGCTCTAGTAGAACCTCATGGAGATTGGAATCTAAAGTTGACTTTGGCAATTCAAACTTTTTTAGGAATGAAATAGGAAGAAGAATTGCCAATAGGAAGTAAGACTATGCATAATTTGATAAATATTGAAATCGAAAATTTTGGTAATTGGTATGGTATTTGATTTAAGTTTTAAAAAAATTGGTATTAGACAGGGGTACATGTAATATTTTGCCGACGAGTTCAGTTGAACCCATAACTTTCGACACAGAGTAAAAATTTATATGTAAAAATTTATTATAATTGTAAAAATAGTAGATGTGAACCCATAACTTTAAAAAAATAATTGGTTCAATGCTAAAACTTTAAAATTTGAACCCATAGGGTTTAAATCCGGGATTTGCCTATGATATTATATATGGTATATGATATTTAAAAAAATAATATTGAAATACTGATACCATACCGAAATATATACTTAGTTACGTACATATTATTGATTATAACGTACTAAGTTACATAATATTTTTCTTTGGCATTCATGCTGAAACTGACAGTAAAACTCATATACTTCTTTATGAAAATAGAAGAACAAGTTAGGTTGCGATTCTGATTCTTATTCTTCATGCTGTCAAGCAGGTAAACATGATATTTTTATTATTTTAGGGTGTTTCTTACTAGCGTATTGATGTTGCATCTATTGGATTAGTCTTTGTTGTATTCTCTAAGTTCAGTAATTATCTCTAAGCAAGTAATAAGACATTTTCAGTTATGTACCTTTTTGTTCTATATGGGTTAATACTTGCTAATTTGGACATAGATTTTGTCAACGTTCATGTCAGCTTAGAATATTTTTATTTTTGTATTTGTGAGTACTTTAATTAATAATATTATAGTCTATGACTCGACGCACTAGTTAATATTTAACATGAACAAGTGCTTTTGGTGAGAAACAATTTGTGTTTGACTAATTGATTTGAAGATCACTTTTGAACAGTAATTATTGTTTGGCCAAAATTTTGAAAACTGCTTCTAAGTGTATTTTTCTCAAAAATACTTCTCAGGAAAGTGCTTTTAGAAAAAAACTATTTTTTTTCTGCTTCTCAAAAATTACTTATTCTTCTCCTCAAAAGTATTTTTTTCCTTCCAAAAGCTTGACCAAATACCTCAATTTTTAGCCAAAAGTGCTTTTGACAAAAAAAAAAAAAAAACTTTTGGCCAAATAAGAAAGCTCGGCCAAACAGGGTATAAATAAGCTCATTTTCTTAGTATGCACCTGATGTGGTACGAAAAGAATTTATTAAGGCACTATTAAATTCCCTCCCTGCAGAAAACCGATTCTTATATAAGCTTTCAAGTTCCAATAAAATACAATCGAATCACTCTTCAGTATACGATTACCATTTTTCTCTATGTAGCACCAGCATTTTCTGTCTTACGCACGCAAAAACCTAGGGTTAGGGTTTTATAAAAGTTCAGTTTCCATGGCGGAGGACGACGAAAAGAACGTAAATAAACCCTTGCTGGAGGATAACGTTAACGAACAACCCCTAATTGATAAGAGATCATTGAAAAAATGCGATTCCGTTACGGAATTCAATGCCGTTAACAATGAGGTTACAGACGAAAATGATGAAAAACCTGTTGTGTTGGGTTCGGTGGTGACGGAGGTGGTTATGTCGTTTGTGGAATCGAAAGCGGAGGCGGAAGCAGAAAATGTTATTGCCGGGGCAGAGTCTGTAGTTTTGAGTAAAAATGAGGGCAATGATGAAGCCGTGGCAGAGGAAAATGTTTCAGTTGATGAAGCGAAAATAGAGTTCAAGACAGACGAGTCGTTGGAGGTGATGAAGCACAAAGTAGGCAGTCGTGAGCGTAGTTGTACGACTGGAAATGAAGAAAATGATGGAGCAGTGACAGAGGGAGATGTTTCAATTGGTGAGGTGGCAAAAGATGGGACTATGGAGCAGATTTTTCGCCAAGAAACAGAACCTTCTTCTGTTTTAGATGATTCACAGGTTCTTGATGAAGCAATGGGTGCTGAGGTGGAGAATGAAACTGATGCTGATACTGAGTTGAAGCACGAAGTAGAAAATTCTCAGAGTGTTGGTGCTGATGCTGTGGCAAGAGTTGCAACCAGAAATGAAGAGAATGGTGAAGCAGTGAGACATGGAGTTTTTTCAACTGCGGAAGCTACAATAGAGGTGGCACTAGATGGGGCAGATTTAAAGAAGCGAGAGGAAGTACAATGTAGGTTTGAAGGAGTGGATGTTGAGGGGGAGACTTCTACTATTGATAATGATGCTGAGAAATTGATTTTGAATAAAGTTGAGGAGAAAGATGAGATGGTTGTAGAGACAGATGTATCAATAATTGAAGCTAAAGCTGTGGAAATGGATGTAACAAAGCATGAAGAAGTGGAACATGTTTCGACGTTAGATGATTCACAGGGTGCCCTTGTAGACGAGGAAGATGAAACAATAGGTGTTGAGGAAGAGACTACTAATGTGGACACTGAAGTGGAGACTGAAACTGATACAGTCGAGTCAGGGGAATCCTTGGGAGGAAAGAGGAAGAGGAGGGATTCTAAGAGTCCTGGAAATTTAAAGGCTGCAGCTAGAGCTTCAAGTAGGAAGATTACAGAAGAAGACGTGTGCTTCGTTTGCTTTGACGGCGGGGATTTGGTGCTATGTGACCATAGGTGAATTTTCTTACCTATGAAATTTTATCCATGTTAAGTAGTACTTTCTGTGTTTCAAGTTATGTGACATAGTTTGACTCGGCATGGAGTTTAACAAAGAAAGGAAGATATTTGAAATTTGTGGTCTTAAACATGCCATAACATTTTGCGTCTTTCTTTTTTGGCAATAGTGTCATATAAGTTGGACCAAAGGGATTAATAATTTTGCTTTGCATTCTCTGTTTTGTGGATTTGCTCATGTGTTGCTTTTTTATGTGGTCTTTAATTTCTAGGGGTTGTCCTAAAGCATATCATCCCTGTTGCGTTAATCGGGATGAAGCATTTTTCCGTGCCAAAGGTAGATGGAATTGTGGTAAGTGCATATATGTACGTTTTTTTCCTCATAAGACTTCATTTAGTGGATAAAATTTATGTATCGCCAATTTACTCATGTTGGTTCCTTTTCTTTCAGACTTTTTAAAGTTGGAATACACATTGATATCTTCCACTTTTTGAATTCCTTCAAGAGTCTCCTTAGACTTAAAGCTGTAGAGTAGTGAAATTCATCATCTGAAATAACTACTACATATTTGTGGGATCCTGAGGAAAAATATTTCATTTCCGCCGAGCTAGAACAATATGTCAATTCTCTAGTAAATCATAGTCATCATTTAATAGCAGTTTGCTTCAATTTCTTCTTTACTAATAACAAAATGAAGATTTAGTACCAATAATTAGAGAAGGTACAGTAGATAGGGTGTGTTTGTAGGTTTTTTTTTTTGGGGGGGGGGGGAGGAGAGTAAGGGTAGTCATATTGTATTGATAAAAAGTGATATAATATGTTGACGTCTGTAGTGAACCAAAGTCATGTTATTTTTGATAAGTTTAACCAAAGTATTGTTTAATACTATTTTGCTTTTATATCTTCTTTACAAATAATTACTTGAAAATTTAGTACGAAAAATAAGAGAAGGTAANCCCTCCCCGCCCGTAATTAAATAAAAAAAAATATTTTTCCTATGCGACTTGTACAAAACAACCCCCCCCCCCCCCCCTCCAAAAAAAAAAAAAAAGGGAGGGGGGTGGGTGGGAGGAGGGTAAGGGTAATTATGTTATTCTGATACAAATTGATAGAGAAAGGGAAGTGGAGAGGGACACAATTCCCTTGTGTTGATCTTCAACCCCTTTGAAATAGGAAGCAAGAACTAAATATGTTTCAATCCATTTGCCTCGATTCACATGGCTTTTTCTAGAAGAAGATAACACTGAGCAAATAAATATAGTTGGTGAAACAGTATAACTATAATTAAGGAACATCACTGGATAGGATTGTAGGATTTTGAAATTAAAATTCTAGTATATGAGAGCTACTCGCTAATTTGAATGAAAAGCTGTATGTTTGCGCATTACATTGAAGGGTGTGGTCTAGTGGTCAATAAAGTGGGAGGAGAACCATGAGGTCTCCGTTTCAAATCCCAACAGAGGCAAAAAAACACTATGTAATTTCTTCCCATCTGCCTAAATTTTAGTTGGCAAAGTTACCCAACACCCGTGCTGATGGGAGGTAGTAGGTATCTAATGAGCTAGTTCGGACATCACCATCATGAAAATAATCGTATGTCTGCGTATGAATTTAGTTTTAAAATGGTTGAACTTGATTAACATGATTTTTACTTCATATTTCACTTAACTGCAGTCTGTCCAAGATTTAAAATGGTTGAAATTGATTGACTTGAATTTTACTTCATATTCACTTAATTGCAATCTGGTCAATTTTTTGATCCATACAATCTATTGTGCTTATAGTTTGGGTACACACTTGTTAAGAAAATGGACCTTGGGTCTAACTCAACCTCAAAAGATAGCTAAAGAGATGATGGTTGCCCATAAGCCTATAAGAGACAATAACCCATTAGTCAAAACCAACGTGGGGCATTCACACAACCTTCCAAACAGCCAGGACTGGATTGGAGTGAGGACGATATAACATGAGCACCGAAAATTGGGTAAACCAAGAATGGGAACGAGTCTAACTCTGATAAGTAATACCATTTGAAGAAAATCGACCTTGGACCTAACTCAACCTCAAAAGCTAGCTCATGAGGTGAGGATTGTGTAGGTCCATAGAAGGAAACAACAACCTAATCCTTCAACCAATGTGGGACATCTTAACTGATATAAAGTGTATGGATAAACCTAATTTATTAGGGCCCCTTGGGTGCTACGTCATATCCTATCTCTTATAGGGAGGTTATTTCAATTATTAAGCTGAGCTAGAGTTCTCTTAAATTTAACTAAACTAGAGGTATCGATGTAGTACTGTTATTGGGCAGTTTATTTTTGCTTACAGTAGTCAATCAATGGTTTAATTTGAGTTCTTGATTAGAAAGATGATAAGTTTTGGGAATATTAAATGCCGTTCTAGATGCATTACTTTCTTCTTCCTTCTGCTTCATGGTTTTTCATTTTTCTTGACTTTATTGAAGTCTCAACTCTCAAGCTTTTGGGTGTAGGGGATTAAACACGCTGCCAGAACCCAGAACTGAAAAGCTTTTATCATGGGAAACCATCTTAATATCAATACTTCCTAATTTCAATAGTTCCCCATTTGTATTTTTGTGGACTTTTACTGCTTGTATATTCTTGATTTACTGTAGCTTTTGATAATGCTGGATTACTTGCTTTATCTTGCTCATTGTTTATTTTCGGTTCAGGTTGGCATCAATGTAGCAATTGTGAGAAAAAGGCTTACTACATGTGCTATACATGTCCATTTTCGTTATGCAAGGGGTGTATAAAAAATGCTGTTATCCTGTGTGTTAGGGGAAACAAAGGCTTTTGTGAGACCTGCATGAGAACTGTCAAGCTAATAGAAAGCAATGGGCTGGGAGACAAGGATGTATGTACTCCTGTACCTAGCTCTCTTCCCTGGATATTTGGTTATAGTATATTCACCATCTACATTGAGCTGCTCTAAATAGTTTAAAAGTAAAATACAATCTCTACTCAACAGATGAAATCCTTTTGTACAATTTATTTTTACTATTTCTATACTTTCCGTGCTATGTTAAAAATTTTGCTCTTTGCTAGCCCAGGCACCAGTAGATTTTGATGACAAGAGTTGCTGGGAGTATCTGTTTAAGGATTACTTTGTTGATTTGAAAATGAGGCTATCTTTATCTTCAGAAGAAATTGCCAATGCGAAAAGTCCTTGGAAGGGATCTGATGAATCTGCTAATAAACATGAGTTGGCTGATCCTCAGTATGACAACAATGATGATGGAGCTTCAGGTACAGATGATTCTATTGAAACTTTGGAAGCCAGTAAAACTAAAAGAAGAAGCTTAAAAAGACGATCAAAATCACTCAGAATTGAAGAGGATTCAACCAGTGCAGCTGCAGTTAGTGGAAGTGAAGGCTTCTCTACAGCTGGCACCACTGAATGGGCATCAAAAGAGCTGCTTGAATTTGTTAAGCATATGAAAAATGGTGATGCTTCTGTTATTTCTCAATTTGATGTGCAGGCTCTGGTGCTTGAGTACATCAAAACAAAAAAACTTCGTGATCCTCGTCGGAAAAGTCAAATTATATGTGATTCAAGACTTGAAAGACTATTTAGAAAACCACGGGTTGGGCATTTTGAGATGTTAAAACTGCTCGAATCTCATTTTCTTATGAAAGAGGATTCTCAAATAGATGATGTTCAACGCAGTATAGTTGATACGGAAGTCAATCACTTTGAAACTGATAGAAATGCTGACACTCTTTCTAGTGGAGTCAAAGATAGGAAACGTAAATGTAAGAAAGGCGAAAGAAGGGGACCTCAATCAAATCGTGGAGACTGTGCAGCTATTAATGTGCACAACATCAGCTTAATTTACTTACGACGGAAGTTGATTGAGGACCTACTTGAAGAGATTGACAATTTTCATGAAAAAGTTTTTGGGACGTTTGTAAGAATACGAATTTCTGGTAGTGCACAGAAGCAAGACCTCTATAGGCTGGTGCAAGTCGTCGGTAATTATTTATAGTTCTTCTGATATTGCTAGTTTGGACATTTTTGTTTACTCTGTTGTCACTATGTGTCTGAAATTGTACTTGAACCTCTTTCACCTCTTCTTATCATAAACAAGAGTCTTCTTGTTGCAGGTACAAGCAAAGCTGCTGAACCCTACAAACTTGGCAAGAGGACAACTGATATTGTGTTGGATATCTTAAATCTGAACAAGACAGAGGTTGTATCAATTGATACTGTCTCAAATCAAGATTTTACTGAGGTGATTGAATTGCAATTCATGAGCTACTTAATTTAATAGAATTTACTGAAACAATTCTTGTGGTAAAGGAAAAGACAAGAAAAGTAGGGAATAAAGTGCATGGGATTTTATTGCAGCCAGCAAGCTTTGCCAACTGCATTTAGGTGTTGGTTGGCTTTTGAGTATGAGTATCAGATCCAAGGTTTTATATAGTCCATATTTGGCGTGCTCATGTTACCCTATGGGATTTTATCCTACAATGAGTGCCATTGCATCATCAATAATGCTCATCTGATACATTATTAATATGTTCACTTATCTCGCTTGATAAAAAGGCTAAATTGATGTCTCCTGATCTAGCTGTTCACATGAATCTACTTTCAATTGTCAGGAAGAATGCAAGCGTTTACGTCAGAGTATAAGGTGTGGACTGATCAATAGACTAACAGTGGTAAGGCTGGAATTGATTGTGACAATATATGGTTACTATAACTTTGTCCCTATTCTCGTATTGCTGATAAATCGTCACATTTACAGGGTGACGTTCTTGACAAAGCTATGGAAATACAGCCTGCTAGAGTTGATGATGTAAGCTGAGCTGCTTTCTTTTTATTACTTTTTCCAGTATGCATTTATTTTTAGATTTAAGGTGGTACCAGTATCATCAATGGGTTATTGTAACTAAATGGGCTGAAGGTAAGTTATTGCAGAGTTATAAGCAATCCCCCTTTGGCACATGATAGTGGACATTTTCTCTTCTCGCGTTTTTTTCTATAGCTTTTATCAAACCTTGAACGATGGCTTTCTCTCTCTTTTTCTCGTGGGCTTGCCATCTCCCTCTATCCCTCCCCCCCTCTGCAAATGCATATATAATCTTTGTGAGTCACCTTGAAGTAAAGTTTTGCAGTAGTCCTCAAGTATGCTCTTGTTTTTGACTTCCGGTGCCTGATCAATTTACATGTAACAGAGCTTCGTGTAATCGTAATTATGCCAAAGGACCTAATAGTGTTGGCAGTCAGCACTTTGCTGATTGAGTGTCGGAGATGCTTATGTAGTGAAACACGGACTTTGTAAAAGACGATATATAAGTTAAAAAGGGAATTTATAGTAGCTTCTTTGAAGTTTAGTGTTTGAAACATTTTACATCATGAGGATTTGGAGAGGTTTCTTATTATCAAGCCCCATCAACCAATATATAGCTGTTCTTATTACACTCTCCCGATGTTCAATGGTGCCATTTAAACATTTGGAGTTAAGTTTTCTAGGCTCTAAGACTGATTAGGAAATTTAGCAACACAATAGTGACCAATCTTCTTAGAATTTTTTTTGTTGATCTTCTGGGTATCAGAGGTGTTTCTCTTTTTTTTATTTCTTTTTTCCTGGGTATGGACTAGTCTAGTTAAATTACATGGGAGATGAAGACTCTTTGTTAGGATAGCTATTCGCTCTCCTCTAGGTGTGATCTTTAGCTAAATGTGGATTGTTCGGTAGTTGTATATTGATTGCTAAGATGTACATAGAGTAATGGGCTTATATAAGTGTAAGACATTTATATCACGTTTTCTCTCAATTCTCTCTCCTGTCTCTTATTTCTCAGAGACTCAGAGCCGTCATTATCTATATGGTTTTCAAAATTGCTCTAATATATCATACAACAAAGTCCTGAGGGAAGTTTTGTGGAGATGTTTGGAGGTTAGCGGCGTTCCGGTATCATACAGTAATCAAGGACATGTATGATGGTGCTAAGACTCAGGTGAGGACAATGGGAGGCGACTCGGATCACTTCCCAGTAGTGATGGGGTTGCACCAGGGATTGGCGCTTAGCCCGTTCTTCTTTGCTCTGGCAATGGATGTGCTGACGTGGCACATTCAAGGGGAGGTGCCATGGTGCATGTTATTTGCCGATGACATAGTGCTGATTGATGAGACAAGAACCGGGGTTAACACGAGGCTGGAGGTCTGGAGACAGACCCTAGAGTCTAAAGGTTTCAAGTTGAGCAAGACCAAAACGGAATACTTGGAGTGTAAATTCAGTGACGAGACTCATGAAGTGGACGTGGATGTGAAGCTTGATACCCAAGTCATCCCGAGGATGGGTAGTTTCAAGTATTTCGGGTCTATAATCCAAGGTAACTGGGAAATTGATGATGAGGTCTCCCACCGTATCAGTGCGGGGTGGATGGAATGGAGGCTCGCATCCGGTGATTCGTGTGATAAGAAGATGCCACCAAGGCTTAAGGGTAAGTTCTACAGATTGGTGGTTAGACCTACTATGTTGTATGGAGCTGAGTGTTGGCCAGTCAAGAACTCCCATGTTCAGAGGATGAAATAGTAGAAATGAGGATGCTGAAATGGATGTGTGGGCATACCAGGAGAGATAAGATTAGGAACGAAGTTATTCGGGACAAAGTGGGAGTGGCCCCCGTGGAGGACATGATGCGGGAATTAAGACTGAGATGGTTTGGGCACGTGCAGAGGAGTACGGATGCTCCTGTTAGGAGATGTGAGAGGCGGGCCGTGGCGGGGTTGAGAAGGGGTAGAGGTAAGATGGGGAAGTATTGGAGAGAGATGATTAGGCAAGATATGACACGCTATTTTAGCTCACTGAGGACATGACCCATGATAGAAGGGTGTGTAGGTCGAAGATTAGGGTAGTAGACTAGTAGGTAGTCGAGATTCCCTGTTCTTTTTAGTAGTATTAGTAGCTCTCTTGTTTTTTTTTCCGTATTCTTTGACCTCTAGTATTTGTTTATTGTTTCGTTCGCTTCGTGTATCGTATTTTCCAGTTTGTTACTATTTGATGCTACTTTTTCTTCTACTTGTTGTTGTTGTTGTAGTTGTCTTTTTCTCCTTTTCCTTATCGTCCTTTGTCCCCCTATTCTTTCTTCTTCCTCTTTCTTCTTCATCTTCTTCCTTTCTCTCTCTTTTCACCTTTTCTTCAGCCGAAAGTCTATCGGGAACAACCCCTCTACCTCGCCAAGGAGGGGTAAGGTCTGCGTACACCACTACCCTCCCCGGACCCCACTTGTGGGATTACACTGGGTATGTTGTTGTTATTATCATGCCTGATTATCTGTGCTAAATTGCAGTGGCTGGAATCGGAGATCCTGCGGCTTAGTCATCTTCGTGATCGAGCTAGCGAGAAAGGGCGTAAAAAGGAATATCCTTTATCATCAATATTTTCTCACTCTTTCTTTAAGTGATCACTTATGTAAATTCTATTATGTTCTCATATTTATCAAACGAATGGATAATTATGCTCTTCAATTTGACATAACAAATATGGATGCTTCCTGTACGACTGCTGTTTCGTTTTGTATTCCCTTTCTTGCAGGGCAGGATTGTTAGGTCCAAAATGCACTACTGTGACCAGTTGACCATATTTCCTTTGTCTTGTCATGCAGAATCTGCATTATGATTCAGCGTGGTTCCGGAAATCTTGCATTAATTCAGGGCATTTTTTTTTCTTTTTGAATTATTATTTGCATTGGATGGGTGTTTACTGCTACTCATTCCATTTATCTCTGCTCTGTCTGACCTAGAGTTTTAGACCTTGCACATTGTTTTTTTCTTCCCAGATAAAGTATGGAGGGACCATCCTAGACAACAGAAGATGAAACCCCTAGAAGCTCACCTACCCTCCCAACTTGTTATCTTTTTTGAAATCATTATTTGCATGTAATTATGATTATGATGGGGATGTTATTCATGCAAGTTCAGCTGAATAGTTGATATCTTCTTAAGTTCCAGCTGGTGCTATAGGCCTTAACTAATGATTACGCTTAGAGAATGCGTGGAGAAACTGCAGCTTTTAAAGACTCCTGATGAACGTCATCGTAGACTTGACGAAGTTCCAGAAATACATGCAGATCCGAAAATGGATCCGAGCTATGAGTCTGAGGATGATGATGGGGAAAATGAGAGTAGACGAGGTTTATGACTTCCCGTTCTTCTTGTCTATCTATTTCATATTATGGAGTATTGGGTAAAATTTTGCTGCTGCTGCAGATGTTTATACAGGGTCACGAGATTCCAGTTTCAGCAGGAGAGGAATGGGGCCAGTTTCCCCCGGAAGCAACTTTTCTCCAAAAGATTCTTGGGGAAGTGCAGGGAAACTTCAGTCTAAAAATTGGGAATTCGACAGAAGTTTGTCCGGTAAAAACATTTTTAGCAAAAGCCAAGATGCTGCACATGTTGGTGAGATTTTAAACGAGAATGCATGGAGTCAAGGGAAAGATTGGGAGACAGAATCGCAGAATCTGGAGAAGCTCGTTTCTGCTACCAATTCTGAAACAATTGCATGGAATAGCGATGTTGTGTCGAGATCTTCAGGTATTGCATCTGTACCTTCTCCAGCTACACTCCAAGTTAAGGCTGCAGAAATTGCTGTCAAGATCAATGAAACAGAAAAGATGTGGCATTACAAGGATCCTTCTGGAAAAGCACAGGGGCCATTTTCTATGATTCAGTTGCGTAAATGGAGCAATACAGGATACTTCCCTGCTGATCTGAAAATATGGAGAATTACAGAAAAGGAAGGAGAATCTATTCTTTTGACTGATGCATTAGAAGGAAGGTTTGAAAAAGCTTCACCAGCAGTTGACAGTATACATTCAAGAGCTGTCATGCAAAATCGAGATGGAGAGAGACCTCATTTGAATCATAGTCGTGGTTCTGAGAATTCTCCTAGTCTTTCTGTTTCCGCTAGAGGTGGAATTTCTTCTTTTATTGAAGTAAGGGAATCAGAAAATAATGTGAGTTCTGTTGCTGGTTTTGGTCCTGTGCTCAACTCGGGAGAGGGTATCCCAGCAGGCCCAACAAATCCACTGCAACATACTCAGTCGATTGCTAGTAATGAACAACATGCGGCAGTTATGAATAACCAACCTGGCTCACAAAATGCAACTGTACAGTCCATTCAGTCTCTTAATATTCAGAATCCTAATGTGGGTGCTCATACTTTTGCTGCTGCTTCATTGAATGGAGAAACAAATGGTTCTGTTGCTGCTCCTGGGCATCCCCAGGGATATGGTAATTGGGTTACGTCTTCTGTTCAAAATTCTGCTGTAAGTTTCTCAAGTGTAGGAGCCTCAGTTGTGCCTCAACCTCATTATTGGGGAGCTCAAACTCAAGGTGGCCAACCCAATGTGCAACCTCCATCTATGCCTACTGCACCCTGGGGTGTGGTGCAGCCAGAGAGTATCAGTTCTGCATCAGCACTCAGACCTGAAAATCCAAATACGGGCTGGGACATGATGCCAGGAAATGCAAACATGACCTGGAGTGGACAGGTACCAGCAGCCATGAATATGAACTGGGGAGTCACTGTTCAAGCAATGCCTGTTGGAAATGCAAATCCTGGTATGGTTGTGCCTACCGTGCCAGTTCTTGGGAATTTGAACCAAGGATGGGTTGCACCAATGGGTAATCCTATGGTTCAGGGATTTGCGCCTGGTAATGCAAATCAAGGCTGGGTTGCTACAACAATGAATATGGGATCAACTGTTCCCGGGCTTACGCCTAGTAACGGGTGGGTTGCTGGAATTGGAAATCCTGGAACTCTTGTTCAAGGACAATCACAACCACCAGGAGATGCAAATGCAAATCAAGGTTGGCGTCCATCTACTGGAAGTCCGGGCACGAGAAATAATGAACACCGGCATCATGGGAGTAACTTCTCACGTCACAAGGACGAGGGTTCTCGTGGTGGTAACTCAGGTTACAATGGTGGACGCTGGAATAGGCAGTCGTCTTTTGTCAGTAGAGGGCCTGGCGGCTCCTCTGGAGGTTTCTTCAGAAGGAATAAGCCCTGTCCATATAATACGAATGGTCGATGTGTAAAGGGTTCTGATTGTAATTATCTTCATAGCTAATCAGAGTTGTAGGAGATGCATGATTTTGTACAGCAATATCAATCGCAGTTTTTCCTTGTTTTAGGTTTAGTGTCCTTTGATTGTAAATCATTTGCAGGTTTAGTACCTCAGCTCTTACCTGATCTCGTGCAATTTTCCCTGCAGCAAGATTTCAGTCTACCTATCTTAGTTTTTGTTCTAAAGGAAGCCACAAGCGGGCATTATGGTCAATCAATCTGCCTCAAGTATATTTCTTCAATTATTTTTATTTTGCAGAAAAACCTGGTAGACATTTGTACTTGTACCGTGTTGACATCCCGGTCCTTTTACTTTGCGAAGTTTCATTAAGCACTTGTACTTGTTGGAATATAGTATTTTAAACGCCTCTGACCACTGATTGAGCTTATGTGGTGTTTATATGGCTGAGGTGGACAGTGCCTGGTACGTGAATTCACTGAATTGGTGATTTTACTTCAATAAAAATAAAAAAGACAACCAAAAGAAAAAATATAACAGAACTACCCTCCCTTACCCTCCTCCTCTGC
>MDKI01086082.1:0-20839 GCA_005239505.1 Nicotiana paniculata | reverse complement strand
CGCTAGACAAGTCAACGTTTTGGTTAAGTTTACCTATTTACAATTGAAATAACAATAATAACTAGAACAAGTATGATTAAAGAATGCGGAAGACTACTAAATTCAAGAATTTTAGCGATGAATCTCATAAAAACTTCCTCAATTACACCCCAGAAACCGGTATCACAATCTCACGAACAGTCTAAGATTCTTATAAATACAATGGTCTGAAATAAGTGAATACAAATGTCTTGGAATTACAGGATAAGACAAAAAATGAGAAAAAGGGTAAGAGGTGACGCCAAGGCATGCGGACGCCTGCAGGACTACCTTGGTGTCTTTGTGGACTGAAGGATACTCCCTCGCTCAATGTCCACTGGGTCCAGCTCCGTAATCTGCACAACATAAAGAAGTGCAGGTGTAGCATCAGTACAACTGACCCCATGTACTAAGTAAGTGTCGAGCCTAACCTCGGCGAAGTAGTGACGAGGCTAGGACACGACAAACAATATCACCTGTGCAGTTTAAATAAGATATAACAGGAACTAACCACAAGAAATAAACAGTAAGTACAATAACGGGAGAAACATTCTAGGGAAAAGGGATAGCAAGTACTGAAATGACGGAACAAAGCAACAGTCCAAATATCCGAAAATAATAACGGGAATTGACAACACGAATTAAACAGTAAAGAGAAACGGCACGGCATGTCCCCTCGTGCATATTTTTAGCATAACACGACATGACATGTCCCCTCGTGCATAACAAAAATATGGCACGGAATGTCCCCTCGTGCATAAACAACATAAACATGGCACATAATGACCCCTCGTGCTTAAACAACATGAACATGGCACGGAATGTCCCCTCGTACATAAACATCACAATCACGGCACGAAATTTCCCCTCGTGCATAAACAATATAAACATGGCACGGAATACCCCCTCATGCATAATAACATAAAACAACAGTTGGCATGGAAATCAAAAAATACGAAACCTTAAATGCACGGAATAATCAACAAGAATACTACCGTCCCGGCAAGGGACACAACTATAACCAATCCTACACACGTGTATAATCCAACATAATGTTCCTCAAGCGATCAGCTGCTCAACAATACCCACATCTAAGAATTTCCACCAAATGAATAGCTATCAAAATTGATATTAAACTCATAAACATAGTAAAATCCAAACAATATCACAAAATTGCAAATTTCTGACTCACGGTCATGCTTGACAACAACATATAGGTACTCGTCACCTCACCTATACATTGAACATGGAATAAACACGTAGAAATTAGGACTCAATAACTATTCCCCCAAGCTAAGGTTAGGCCAAACACTTACCTCGGCTCCAAGAACTAAAATCAAGCCTCTAGCACCGCTTTTCCTCTCGAATCCGACTCCGAAACAGTCATATCTATGAATAATCGACTCAATAATATCAATAAATAAATCCTAAACAATTCGATTCCAATGCTTAAATATAGATTTTCCAACATTCTTCCAAAATTTCCAAAATTCGACCCCGGGCCCGCTTGGTCAAAACACAAGGTTCGGACCAAAACCCGATCATCCATTCCCCCACGAGCCCGAATATAAAATTATTTTTGAAATCCGACCCCAAAATGAGGTCAAATTCCCAAAAATCAAAAAGCCCTAACTCTACACAAAAACCCAATTTTCTACCTTCAATTCCATGATTTTAGGCCTAGAATCTAATAAATGTTGATGAAAATGGAAGAAAATGAGGTTATAATTACTTACCTAAGAGGCTATGGTGATGGAGCTCTTCAAAGGTCGTCTGTGGGGTTTGGGGAAGAAGAAGTTTGAGAAAATATGGGTTAAGTCCCGTGTAAGTATTCTGTTTTGGGGTTTTAAAATGACTAGGCGATCTTATTCAGTGTGTTCGCGGCACGTGCCCCGCGTTCGCACAGGCTATCCTAATCTACCCTCTGCAATCGCGCCCAAACAGGTGCGTTCACAAAGGCTTTGCACCACCCAACCCCCAGACCTCCTAACCTTGTGCGTTCACGACTAGCTTACTGCGTTCGCATAGGGTCATCTCCCTATAGGTCTGCGTTCGCGCCCAAACAGTTGCGTTCGCATAGAGTATAGCTTACCCTGACCCCCAGAACCCACGCTACCCTGTGCGTTCGCACTCCCTTGAGTGCGTTCGCATAGGGCAATTCCCTGGACACCAGATGACAGCAATAACACCATTTTTTTTTTAAGTTCAAAACACCCCGACACCTATCCGAAACACACCCGAGCCCTCGGGGCTCCAAACCAAATATACACATAACTTCAAAAATATCCTACGGACTTATTCAAGTAATCAAAACACCGAAATAACATCATAAACATCGAGTTAAACCTCAAATCAGTGAAATTCCTTACATCTAATTTTTCCATTTTTAGTCCGAATCACCTCAAACCGAGTCCGTTTCTTACCAAATTTCACCGATAACACATAATAATCATATCAAATCTCATTTTCAAAAACCTTTATATTATTCAGAAAACAATTTTCTTCAAAATTCATTTCTCGGACTTGGTACCTACGGACCATCCGGGACCGTCAAATCACGAGTCCAGGTCCGTTTACCAAAAATATTGACTAAAGTCAACTTTATTCAAATTTCAACACAAAAATATCATTTTGATCAATTATTCACATAACGGCTTCCCGGCTACACGTCTGGGGTGCGCACGCAAATCAAAGTGAGATATAAGGAGGTTTTCACGGTCTCGGAACACAGATTTAGCTAAAATTATACGGGATGACCTTTTGGATCATCACAGTTTTCATGTGTAAAATCGGTCGGTGGATTTTGTATCCAACACATGAAATAAGTCAAGCGAAAGTCTAAAGGAAATAATCAATAAATTAAATTGTCAGTAATTTAATTTAATTGATTAGTATCTGAATATTAACATGGGGAGTTAAATAAGATTTAATGGATGAATTTCGAAATTGAATAAGGAGTGCAATTATAAATTTGTAGTGGAATAATTCGTAATTAGTTATGGTAGATATTAATTTCAAAAATTAGAAAGTAATTCCATAATTGGAGCCTTGTTAATTAAATTATGTGGTCCCTACTTTGTCTAAATAATAGGAAATAAAGGAATCCTTTTTCTGGTGGAAAAGAAAATCCAACAGCTTTTGGGAAAGAGGTTTAAACCTTAAAACTTGTGCTATAAATACATAAGGTTTTCCACCAAGAAAAGAGAGAGATAGATGGCCGAAATTTTCAGCTATGGTGGCCGAAAATTTCAGCATATTTTCCTAGAAATTTCGCCCACACGAAATTGCTATTTTCGGGTATTATTTGGGTAACATAGTAGAAGACCGTGGAACGTTCGAGGATCACGATTATGCGGGTGGTGGAGATTCCATTGAGAAGTTATGTAATTGAAGACTCGCAAAAAAACAGATATGTTCACGCTTCAAGAGGTAACCCGTGAAACCCCGTTTATATTAGTTATCTAGATTACATGTGATTTTGTTACTGAGATTACTTCCGCTGCGTATAATAATTCATCAGTTGGGCTATCATAATTCCATGCATGTGTTGATGACCACTTAGATTTTCATTTTCGTAATTAGATTAAATTAATGTTAGGTCCACATCACGAGCATACTTTATCCATTTTTTCTTACCTTGTGCCGCTCGAGAGATCAATAATGCTGTATATAAAACATACAAAAATTGCCTCCTTAAAGTTGTAATTGTTGTGTTAGTTGCAAAGCTAATTATCGTATTATTTGACCAAGTCTACCAACCGATACACCACAAAAGTATCAAATTGGTGCTTTACGTGTCGGGTAAAATATATAACTCCGTTGTGTAACATCTATATAATAGTGACTTTTGTCAAGGTTCTGTACGTATTATACGACTTATTTTCACTAGGCTGGTACCAACAAAAAGATTTAAAATTTAAAGTTTATGGGTTCTTTCAACAGTTTCGAATTAATATAAGTAAAAATATTTATATATTTAGTCTATATATATATATATATACACACACGATCTAAGAAAAAGCACGTGAATTTGTAACCCACCCTTTTAGATTAAAGCCTCTCAAAATATGTAGTAGGAACAATTCGGCCATGAGTAAATATTAAGATTTTACTATGAGATAATTGGTAATTGAGAGATTAATAAAATAACTTACCTAGAGTTCCTAATTTAGAATTTGAGTGGTAAAAAACAAAAGAGTAGCTGGTAAACTGTTAGAACAAGAACTTTGTCACGATCCGAATTTCTCACCGTCGAAATTGTGATGGCGCCTAACATTGAACCCGCTAGGAAAGCCAACGTTAATATTTATGTACCTTATTCATTTATTTTTAATACATAACAGGTGATGTACAAATCAGCGAAAATAAAAGTGCGAAAGAAAACAAAGTCTAGCAACTTGATTAAATGTCATTACGTAATACTAAACCCAGAATTTGGTGTCACAACTTCACGGACTGTCTATGAATACTACATATAAAGGTCTGAACAAAATAAATACATCTGTCTCAGAATAAAAAAGAACATAATGGAGATAAAGTAGGAGGGGACGCCAAGGCCTGCGGACGCCTGCAGGACTACTTCGGAATCTCCAAATGGACTGAAGGCAGCCTCCTCCCGCTAAGGTCCGTAAGGTCCTGTACAGGGATCTGCAAAAAAGTGCAGAGTGTAGTATCAGTACAACTGACCCTATGTACTGAATAAGTGTCGAGCCTAAACTCGGCGAAGTAGTGACGAGGCTAGGACACGACAACCAACTAAACTTGTGCAGTTTAATCATTACGGAGAAAATAATAACAACAAGAGATAAGCAGCTAAATACAAAGAAAGGGGAACATGTTGAGGGCAGGAAATATCAAATAATGGAAATAACGAAGTAAAGCAACAAATTAGATATCAATTTAAACAACAGAAGTAACAACACAAAAACAAGTGCACGACATCACCCTTCGTGCTTTTACTCTCATCCTCACAATAAATCAATAGGAACTGCACGACATCACCCTTCGTGCTTTTAATATCATAATATGGCACGGCATCACCCTTCGTGTTTTTATCCTCTCTCACAATATCATAAACGGCATCACCATTCGTGCTTTACACTCTTCCTCACCCAAACAAATTAATAACAACAATTCGGCAAGGAAATCAACAATACAAACAACAATAATAAAGCCATAACGTCCCGCAAGGGAGTCAACAGTAGAATCAGTATCATCCCGGCAAGGGAAAACAACTATAATCAATCTCACCTGCTTACTCAATTTCATGTAGTAATCCTCAACTTGAACCAATACTCAACAATGATCAATACCAAAAAAATACCACCAACATAGATAATTATCAAATTAAACTCAAGTAATGCTTAATGAAAAAATCACATAAATCACAATATTCGACTCTCGGCATGCTTGACACCAACGTATAGCTACTCGTTACCACACTTATACGTTGCACATTATACTAACACGTAGCAAATAAGACACAATACATATTCCCTCAAGCTAAGGTTAAGTCAAACACTTACCTCGGATTCCACGACCAAACTCAAGCTTCAATTACCGCTTTCCCTTTAGAATTCGCCTCCAATTCAATTGCATTTAGACATAATCAACTTAATAATATCAATAAATGCTAAATAATTCAACCTCAATGCTTAATTATGAATTTTCTATCATTCTTTCCAAAAAATCAAAAATCAACCCCGGGCCCGCTTGGTCAAAACAGGAGGTTCGGACCAAAACCCGATCACCCATTCACCCACGAGCCCGAATATGTAATTAGTTTCGGAATCCGACCCCAAATCGAGGTCTAAATACCCAAATTTGTAAAATCCTTAATTCTCCTAAAATCCCTAATTTCTACCCTTCAAGAACAAGATTTAGGCCTAGAAATCTAATGGGTGTTAATGGAAAATAAAGAAAATGAGTTTAAGAACAAAAACCTAGAACTTGGTGGCGAAATCCCTCTTCAAAAATCGCCCCTAAGCTTCCTTGGTTTTGAAAATATGAAGTTATGGCTAAAATCTCGTTTTTCTACTGTTTTAAGAGGGCTGGACAGACCTTCTACGCGTTCGCGTGAGGTCTATCGTGTTCGCAACACTGCCTATGCGTTCGCGTAGGCTCACCCCTCCCCGTCCTTCGCGTTCGCGTGCCTCTGGCAGCGTTCGCATAAGGTTCCAGGTCCCCCATCCCCAGCTCCCTTAAAATAGTGCGTTCGCGAGGGCCTAGACGCGTTCGCGTAAAGCAACCTACCCAGGGCTCCGCGTTCGCATCGTGGCTAGTGCGTTCGCATAGAGTACCCAGGCCCCTTTCCTCGTTTGTTCTTCGTGTTCGCGTGTGTTACCACGCGTTCGCATAGAGCAATTTCCAGACACCAGAAACAGCACCCTCACCAGATTTTTTAAGTCCAAAAATACTCCGACGCCTATCCGAAACTCACCCGAGCCCTCGGGGCTCCAAACCAAACATATACACAACCTTAAAACCATCCTACAGACTTACTTGTGCGATCAAATCGCCAAAATAACATCTTAAACAATGAATTTAGCATAAAAATCAAAGGAAAATATCAAGAACTTTCAAAGTTTCAAATTTCACAACTACGAGTCCGAATCACGTCAAATGACCTCCGTTTCTTACCAAATTTTACAGGCATCACTCAAATATCATATTAAACTTGTACCGAGCTCCGGAACTAAAATACGGGGCTGATACCATCAATTTCAAATATAATCAAATTTCCAAAAACTCTTATAATTTCAGTAAAATAATTTCTTTCAAAAATTCATTTCTCGGCCTTGGGACCCCGGAATTCAAATTCCGGGCATACGCCGAAGTCCTATATTTTCCTACGGACCCTCCGGGACCGTCAAATCGCGGGTCCGAGTCTGTTTACCCAAAATATTGACCGAAGTCAACTTAAATTCAATTTTAAAAGTAAAATTAATATTTTTCTCAGTTTTTCACATAAAAGCTTTCCGGTTATACGCCCAGACTGCACACGCAAAATGAGGTAATACAAAAGAAGATTTTCAAGGTTTCGAAACACAATTTTAACTTATAAAATGAAAGACGGTTTTTTGGATCATCACAAAGTTCGTGATTGTCATCAAATGGAGGAAGGTTTTAAATACAAAATTAGAGATATTTTCTAGTTAAACCATTATATACAGAAATATCAAGAAAGCTTCATAGTTTCTTAGTGAGAATTAAGTTCTTGTTTGTGATTGAATGTAGGAAGGTCTTGCTTTCACATCCAAAAATTATTTCAAAAGACCAACGGGACAACAGAAAATCTCCTTCTTTCAAAGTAAGAGCAGCTGTTATTCACATTTCATTTGATGACCATGAAGTGATATGAAGGTCTAGCGCAACTTTTAAAGCTTGGCACAAGGAGAAATAAAGATAGTAAAGATTTTTTCTTACCGGATATTATATCTGTTTACCTCGAAAATGGTAATTACTATTATATTTGATTTTGTAATTTTAAAAATACTTGATTTATTTTAATACTAGTTGTTTAGGCAATAGATGCTAAGTGAGAGTTAAGAAAAATGAGATAAGAGCAAAGGATAATGGAATTGTGCAAACCGAGCAGTTAAGAGATGGGGTCTCGAGCTTGGTTGAAATAGGGCCTCGAGGTCGAGCTCGAGTGCTTGACAGAGGGCAGTCGATGAAGATACAACGGTATTGAAAACCTCGAAGACGGCCTTTTTATGATCAATAATGAGCAATAAATGAAGACAAATTAATGAACACAATAAATGAAAGACAATAAATCAATGGAACAATTGTAGAGAATGTTTGAGTTAGCGAACAAAGAATGTTCTTGTTCTTGTATTGAGTATAATGTGTGTTACAAAATGACAAGGGTCCCCTTTATATAAGAGGGGGAATCCCAACATAGTACATGTGTAATTATTACAAAGATAAATGGTTGGTACAACCATTTAATGTTACGGTACGGACTTGTACTATTTTTGCGGGCTTGGGCAGCTTTAACCACGTGCCTTTTGGGAACTTTTCGCTTTTCCATTATGGTCTTCGATTTACACCGCCTAGAGGTCGGGCGTGGAAAATCCTCGATATGCTTCTTCGATGTCAAAACTCGAACTGCTTCGAGCCTTTTGAAGACGGGCTATGAAGTGCCATAATGATCATAAAATCGGGCTCTCCGATTTTAACCGTATACAACAACAAACAATAAATGAGAGATATATATTAGGTATGAAATAATTTTCACTTAGACTTAGTCAAATGAATGCATTCTCTATTTATTTTCCGACGATCATGGTTAAATTAATCAATATAATGTTTCATATTGTTCCTCAAACACTAATGAGAATATATGCAATCCTAATTAAAAATAAATTATATCTTATGTTTATGTTACACGCCTCAGTGGTGCTTTATGCATTTAACATCTACCCTCATTATTAACACTTTAGACTTAAGTCTATGAGGGCCTCATTTCAATTAGTTTCAATATTTTTGATTAATTTGATTATACTCCCTAAAACCATAGTCTACATTCCAGGTCCTAAGTGTCATTATCATTGATTACTTAGATAATATTATAGCAGGAAAATTTAAAGTTGAACTAACTGTGCACATCACCATCACAATTGAACCCTTAAATTCAATTGTAAAAAAAAAAAAAAAAAAGGTTCCATTTGCCTGCGTATTCTTTCACTTTTTCCTTTTATTTCCTTTGTCTTACGTAACGTGGATCAGATCTTAGCATCATTGAATTGACACAATTTATTATCATAAAGTACGATACTCCTGGATTAGACTTTCATCCTTTTTTTCTTTTTGTGGTTGCTTTCACTCAAACACTCATATTTCATCATATTGACTTGATTAGCCTCATATTTCTTTTAGTGGGCAATTATATATTGGCTGTTCTAAGCAGCTTTACGCTAAGATTCAATCACACGTTTATCCCACATACTGAGAAAGTGCTTATTTATGATTGAAGTTTCAAGTTTGACGTTTTTTTTGTACCTTCGTGATATCGATAAAATCAAAACAATACAGAAAATGTCAGTATTATGTGTGTGTAAGAATGATATGCACAATTTGAGAAATTGTTCAAATTCGAACGTGTTTCCTCTGCCTTTGCCCCAATATATTTAAAGTAATTAACCAGATATGCAATTCACACTAGATATGGTTGACAAGTTAGCTGGAGTTCTGGCCTATGATCTCAAAACGACGAAAAAATCTGTTTTGAATTTCCCACAAAATGAGAAAAATACTCTCTAGCTTGAAGGAGTCATGTCAGTATATGGTCGAAATCAGGTACGCCCGATTTCGTGGGTTTGAGGGATTGCTCTGAGTCCGAGTTCAGAATGGACCAGGCAAGCCCAGTAGATCGAGCCCGAGCCTGATGGCAAAGTACTAGGCTCGAAGGCCGAAGTGCACGATGAATACCGAGGTCGAGTATACCTACCCGAGATAATGGCGTTAGGGGCTTGTAACAAAATAAGCGAGATTCCCGCAATGGCACAAAAATTAAGGCGTGAATTCCAGAACGGATTTGTACGAATTCGTACTAGGCGGTTAGACAGCTGTACAATTAGATTCCTTACTATAAATGGAAATGTACCTTATTTAGGACTCCCCTGTTATATAAAGGGGAGCCCATTCATTTGTAAAGATCATCAATCATTGGCAAAGAATATACACTCTTACTTTTTGACTCATCTCTCATCGGAATTGTTCCTTAGCTTTACTGTCTTTTGTTTACTGTTCATATTAGTGTACCTCGAGACCTTTACAGCTCGAGGTCAAGGCTTGCTCATACACTAGTTCGATCTAGCTTGCTTACTTAACTTATACGTTTGTTTTCTTGTTTATCAATTAGTATTAGAGTAAATCACATATCTTTAAGACCTCAACACAAATCTAATTGTTCGTGAGATTTTAGGGTAAATAGTTTGGCGCTCACCGTGGGACCTAAAGATAATAGTGATTGTTTCAGTGCTGATTTTTGATAACACACGTTATTTTCACACTTGTTCTTGTCAAAGATTCTTTGTTTTCAAGTTAAAATATGTCAAACTCACAAAACGCACCCGTACACGGCAATGGTGGCCTTGGATTTCACGGGGAAAACGATAATGTAGCTGCTCTAGGAACCGGTGTACACCGCTTAACCCCGGGGTTATGCCGATTACGGAACCAGTCGATGTTAGTTCACACATTGCTTTGAATGCGGACTTGGGCATAGATATCGGTGGAAGTGTACGCAGGGAGGTCCAACCTGGTGGTCAAGAAACACAGGGTCTAGGAGACAGGGGAGTTAGCCTCCAGGTAATCTTCGAAATGCTACAAGCTCAGCAGGTTGCTATCGCTCAGCTACAAAGTCAACAAAAAAATCCGAGTGTGGTTGAACCGGAAATCACTCGTCGTACTGAGCCTGTGCCGAAAAGTAACGGATCAGGAGCTGACCCTACAATCATGAAAATGCTCGAAGAGCTCACCAAAAAAATCGAGTCAGGAGAAAAACGGATCGAAGACAATGACAGAAATGTGGAGACATACAACTCCCCAGTCGATCAAATACCGGGGGCACCTCCGATTTTAAAGGGTTTGGATTCCAAAAAGTTCGTGCAGAAGCCTTTTCCCCCTGAGCGCATCCCCGAAACCTATTCCAAAGAAGTTCCACATGTCGGACATACCTAAATACGATGCGACCACTGATTCTAACGAACATATCACTACGTACGCATGCGGTATAAAAGGGAATTACTTAGAAAACAATGAGATCGAGTCTGTTTTGTTGAAAATATTTGGGGAAACTTTGTCTGAGGGAGAAATGATTTAGTATCACAACTTACCACTGAACTCCATTGATTCATTTGCCATGTTAATTGATTGATTTGTGAAAGTGCACGTCGGGGCCATAAAAGTTGCAATGAGAAAATCATATGTTTTCAAGATAAGACAAAGAGACAACGAGATGCTGAGGGAGTTCGTTTCCTAATTCCAAATGGAGAGAATGGAGTTACCACCAGTTACGGATGATTGGACCATTCAAGATTTCACACAAGGGTTGAATGAGTGAAGTTCGATAGCATCACGACAGTTGAAGCAAAATATGGTTGAATATCCTTATGTTACATGAGCAGACGTACATAATCGCTATCAATAAAAGATCAGGGTCGAGGATGACCAGTTAGGAGCCCCCTCGGGGTCAGTTCACCCGAATAGATTGGCGGAAAAAGCCTCGAGGGATATTGACAGAGAATCGAGGTCAAACAGAGAACGGTACCAACCATATGTCAAAGATCGAAGAAACAGTAGCTCGGGACGTAATCTTTCCCGGAATGATCGAGGGCAAATCCCTTGGGGGCTCATGAGTAAGAATGGATTTTACAAGTACACCGATCCCGCAGAAGCGCCTCGATTATCGGAGTATAACTTCAGCATCGATGCCTCGGGTATCGTTTCGGCAATTGGAAGGATTAAATACACCAGGTGGCCCAGACCTATAAAACCGACCCTTCTCAAAGTAATCCTAACTTGATGTGCAAAGACCATGGCACGCATGGCTAAAGGACCGAAGACTACAGACAGTTGAGAGAGGAAGTAGCTCGATTATTTAACTAAGGCCATCTTCGAGAATTCCTCAGTGACAGAGCCAAAAATCACTTCAAGGAAAGAGACGCCAATAGAAAGAATGAAAAAGAAGAGCCTCAACATGTTATCCACATGATCGTTGGTGGGGTCGACATCCCACAAGGACCTGTCTGCAAATGCACCAAAGTGTCGATCACGATGGAGAAACGAACCCGAGACTACATGCCCGAAGGCATCCTTACATTCAATGACGAGGATACAGAAGGCATCTCTCGGCCACACAACAACGCCCTGGTAATTTCTATTTTGCTAAATAAAATTAAAGTTAAACATGTTCTTGTGGATCCAGGTAGCTCGAAAAACATAATCAGGTCGAGGGTCGTGGAGTAGCTCGGACTGCTAAATCAAATCATACCTGCATCTCGAGTCCTAAACGGCTCCAACATGGCTAGTGAAAAAACAAGGGGAGAGATAATCCTACCAGTGAACGTAGCCGGGACCATCCAGGACACAAAATGCACTGCTTGGAAGGTCGTGGATCCATAACATGAGGGCGGTACCATCGACCCTTCACCAAATGATGAAGTTTCCAACAATAGATGGTGTGAAAATGGTTTACAGGGAAAAACACACGGCAAAGGAAATATTTGCAGTTCATGAGTTGACGCCGACACCAGCACCTTCGACCTCAAAAAAATCAAACACCAAAGACAAACAGATGGCTAAATAGAAATCACCGTCCCCAACCTCGATCGAGTCAGAGGAACAGGAAATCGGGGAAGAAGAAGAGGATTTCCTTACACCTCGAGCTTTCATCATTCCCGAGGGATCAAATGCTACAAAATCAACGGTTGAGGAGCTGGAACAGGTGATATTAATGGAGCATCTTCCTGAACGGAAGTTATACCTGGGAACGGGATTAACCCCCGAACTCAGGAAAAAACTCGTTCAATTCCTTATCAATAACATAGATTGTTTCGCTTGGCCCCATTTAGACATGACGCGGGTCCTACCTGAGATAATAACACATCGGCAAAGTCTCAACCCCAGGTTTAATCCAGTGAAGCAAAAGAGGCCTCAGTCCGATGTAATGCATTCATAAAGGACGAGGTAACTAAACTTCTCAAAATAGGGTCCATTAGGGAAGTAAAATACCCTCAATGGTTAGCCAATGTGGTTGTAGTCCCTAAAAAGGAAAGAAACTCAGAATGTGCGTAGATTACAAGGATTTGAACAAGGCATGCCCTAACGACTCTTTTCCACTGCCTAACATCGATCATATAATCGACTCCACGGCCGGCCACAAGATCCTTACCTTTCTAGATGCCTATTCTAGGTACAATCAAATTCAGATGAACCCGGAGGACCAGGAAAAGACCTCATTTGTCACCAAGTATGGAACATTTTGTTATAATGTAATGCCTTTCGGGCTAAAAAATGTAGGACTACATACCGACGCCTAGTTAATAGAATACTCGAGCAACAAATAGGTAAATCAATGGACGTTTACATTGACGACATGTTAGTTAGGTCCCTGCGCGTAGAAGACCATTTGAATCATTTGCAAGCAACGTTCGAGATTTTGAGAAAATGCAACATGAAACTCAATCCCAAGAAATGTGCTTTCGGGGTCAACTCGGTCAATTTCCTGGGTTTCATGGTATCAAATAGGGGGATCGAGATCAACCCCGACAAAATTAAAGCCATCGAAGACATCACCATCGTGGACAGTGTAAAAGTTGTACAACGGCTAATACGGACAGATAGCTGCTTTGGGCCGATTCATCTTGAGGTCGTCAGATCGGAGTCACAAGTTCTTCTCCTTGCTCAAAAAGAAAAACGATTTCGCATGGACCCCGAAATGCCAACGAGCTTTGAAGGAGTTAAAGCGGTGCTTATCGAGACCGCCTCTGCTGAACACCCCGAAGGTGGATGAGAAGCTATACCTATACTTGGATGTGTCCGAAGTTTTGGTAAGTGGCGTACTAGTTCGAGAAGAGAAAGATACGCAATTTCCTGTTTATTATGTAAGCCGAACCTTAGGATATGTTGAAACTAGGTATCCACACTTAGAGAAGTTAGCACTTGAATTAATAAGCTCATCTAGAAAATTGAAGCCATATTTCCAATGTCACCCTATATGTGTGTTAACTACTTATCCACTCCGAAATATTTTGCACAAGCCCGAGTTGTCGGGCCGATTGGACAAATGGGTCATCGAACTTGGTGGGTACGATATTGAATATCAACCCCGAATGGCTATCAAGTCTCATGTTTTAGCGGACTTTGTGGCTGATTTTACGCCAACCCTCGTACCCGAAGTGGATAAGGAACTTCTACTAAAATCTAGTATGTCATTAGGGGTATGGACCCTCTTCACGGACGGAGCCTCGAATGTGAAAGGGTCCGGGATCAGTATAGGTTTGAAACCGCCTAGGGGTTGCACCATTAGACAATCTATCAAAACTCCCAGGTTGACTAACAATGAGGCCGAGTACGAGGCCATGATTGCAGGTCTCGAATTAGCTAAGAGCCTGGGGGTGGAGGTTATCGAGTCCAAGTGTGACTCCTTGCCGGTGGTGAACCAAGTGAACAAAAGCTTCGAGGTTCGGGAAGATAGGATGCAAAAATATTTGGACAAATTGGAAGTGACATTGCTCCGCTTCAAGGAGTGGACCCTAGATCACGTGCCTCGATAACAAAACTCTGAGGCTGATGCACTTGAAAATTTTGGGGTCATCGGTCGAAGAAGATGATATTGTCTCGGGAACTGTTGTCCAGCTATCGAGATCTGTGGTCAAGGAAGGTCATGCCGAGATAAATTATACAAGTTTGACTTGGGATTGGAGGAATAAATATGTTGAATGTTTGAAGCACAGAAAGCTTCCTTCGGTCCCTAAAGAGTCGAGAGCCCTACGAGCTAAAGCAACCCGATTTACATTGGATAAGGACGGAACTTTGTATCGGAAGACCTTCGATGGACCATTGGTTGTATGCTTAGGACCGGGGGACATCGATTATGTTCTGTGAGAAATCCACGAAGGCATTTGTGGGAACCACTCCGACGCTGACTCATTGATTCGAAAAATTATTAGAGCAGGGTACTACTGGGATAGCATAGAGAAATACATTAAGGAGTTTGTTCGAAAATGTGATAAATGCCAAAGGTTTGCAGCGATGATCCATCAGCCCAGAGAAAAACTCCATTCGGTCCTATCCCCGTGGCCATTCATGAAGTGGGGGATGGATATCGTCGGCCCACTGCCAACTGCACCAGGTAAAGCTAAGTTCATTTTGTTTATGACTCACTACTTTTCTAAATGGGTGGAATCATAGGCCTTCGAGAAGGTCAGAGAAAAAGAGGTCATAGACTTCATATGGTATCACATCGTGTGTCGATTCGGGATACCTGCTGAAATCATATGTGACAACGGGAAGCAATTCATCGGCAGCAAGGTAACAAAGTTCCTCGAAGAGAACAAAATAAATAGGATCTTATCGACACCATATCACCCAAGCGCCAACGGACTAGCCGAATCCACAAACATGACTATTGTCCAAAACTTGAAGAAAAGTTTGAATGACACTAAGGGGAAATGGAGGGAAATTCTGCCCGAGGTGATTTGGGCAAACCGAACGACATCAAAATCCAGCACGGGGGAAACTCCGTTTCCTTGGAGTATGGCGCCGAGGCCCTAATCCTAGTCGAGGTCGGAGAACCTAGCACCAGGTTCCGACATGTAACGGAGGACTCAAATCACGAGGCTATGAACACTAGCCTCAAGCTATTGGATGAAAAATGAGAAGTTGTGCTTGTTCGGATGGCTGCACAGAAACAAAGAATCGAGAGATATTATAATAGAAGGGCCAACCTTCGCCATTTCAGAATCGGGTACTTAGTTCTAAGAAAGTCATTCTCAATACTCGAGACCCGAATGAAGGAAAATTAGGATCAAATTAGGAATGACCATATCGAGTCATCGGAGTCGTCGGAAAAGGATCCTACAAACTTAGCACGATGGAAGGCGAACAATTGCCAAACAATTGGAATGTATCATTGCCCAAACGACATTATTGCTAAGGTATGACTTCCTCCCTTTTTCCATTTGTATTTGAGACTGACTCACTACAGATGTTCGATCGACGATGTCGAAGGCACCCCTCTACACGAAGACCTTAGATTTTAAAGCACGTGTTGCACTCTTTTTTCCTTAGATCGGATTTTATCCCAAATGGATTTTTTCGGCGAGGTTTTTAAAGAGGCAACAACTATGTACTAACTAAGGAAAATTCAAGAGTATCCAAGGCTTCTTTTCAATCAACCTCGAATACTGGGGGCATCACCCTCAGAGGCTATATTTTCGAGAAAATACTTCAGCCAAAGATGACCTCGATAGGAAAACTTTGAAATGGGCCAAACGTTCAGCAGAACTATGTCCATATAGAATAGCGAAACCTTGATGGCAAAACATGTACGCATGTATAAATTATTCAAAGAAGCTTTCTTTCTATATTAAACACTTTCTGTCTTGAAGAAATTTGCTACTATACGAGATCCATACTTGTGATTCTTTGTGAGAAACAACTCAAGGGCCAAAACATAAATACACCCCGACTACTCGAGGACTGTCATCGACAACCAGCATATTCGAGTTTCCTAAAATCGAATTCATAAGACCTCAAAGAGGCATCCCTCGATGTAAAGGCCAAGACCATCACACTTGGGAACTATCATTTCGAACAAGTTTGAAATGATATCGGGAAATAAGTTCAAGAGACGTGCCCGAAGGCTATGTCCATAATAAAGACTGTTGTGATATAAAAAGGCTACGGCCAAAATAATGCGGCTCGAAGACGTCCGACTTCCGCAATAAATTAAAGGCCTTCAAATATTTTGAAAAATCGGTTAAATAAAGGCTACCCTTGGCAAAATAATCAAGGGGATTCGATAAAATCAGCCCTCGAGAAACTTCAAGAGGTACCAAATTACTTACACACAAACTTGTGCTAAGGAAATAAAATTAAAAGGGTTTCGATCGACATTGAACCCTCGAAAAACACAATGGGTAAAAGATGCGTGCCAAGGCATAAACATAAAATAATTTCACTAAGTCTTTAAAGCCAAAAAAAAAAGGAAATAATAGCCATGTCTTAGAGGCCATAACGACCTGATTTAAAAAGAGCCTAAGGGCCGAAACACTTAGGGTTCGAGACCTCGGTTCGAGACCTCGTTCTCACTCCATCCGAACCTAAGGGCTCGATTATCCCGAGCCCAAACAAACATTTTGATTATGGCTCGAAGATCTGTCTTTATTCGACATAGAGGGTCTATGCCCCGAAGGTCGAACCTTGTTCAAACTCGATCACGACAAAGAAAATGTTCGAGACAGAATCCCGAAAAAACCATTCAATGAATGAAATTATTACGAGAATTTTCAAGGCAAGAAATATTGAAGTACTCTTCTTTTATATATATATTTAAGAAAGAGATATGTACAAGAATTTGTCATAAAGGAAAATACAAAAGAAGAAAGAAAAATCCTATATACGCCTCGGGGTTTTCCCCTCCTTCGGGAGCCGCTTCTTCCCGAGAGAGATTTCTTCTTCGGGCCCCTCTTCATTATCGGACTCACCTTGATCTCCTTCACCATCACCATCATCGGAGGAGACAAGGAATCTGGCATCAGCTTCCATCACCCTTGCTTGAGCTATCTCTTCAGTGAGGTCGAAACCTCTAGCATGGATCTCTTCAAAGGTTTCCTTCCGAGATTGGCACCTGGCCAAGTCATTTCTTTGCTTTCCACAGTCGGCAGCTTCCCACCGCTCCGTTTGAGCAGCTTCAGTGTCCCTCAAATACACGACAATTGTTTTATCAGTCGTGATCTGTGTCTTCGACTTGGGCTCTAGCTTCAGCAACCACGGCCTCGGTCTTGGAAAGTTTGGCCTCGAGCTCGGTGATCTTTTTGTCCTGGGACCTACCGCTCTCTTCGACACCTCGGAGCTGGGTATCGACCGATGCCAGTTTGGCTATTGCAGCTTCCTTCCCCGCAACAAGGTGGTCCATCTTTTCCTTCCATTGGTTTCACTCAGCATTAACTCGATTGACCTTACCTCGAAGTTGTAGCTAAGACATCAAAGTATTAGCTTCCACATTTGGGACGAGAAGCCCATACTCTTTCAAAATGATAGTTACCTGCTTGTCTATCTCGTCCTCATACTCTCGAGCCTTGGTTAACTCTGCCCGAAGGCCTTTGAGATCCTCCTCCTTTTCACTACAAAGGAGCCTCAGGGCCTTCCCTTCACCCAAGGACTTATTTAGCTCGTCCTCACACTGGCTCATGTCGGCCTTAAACTTGGTAAAGACCTACATAGGAAAAAGGTTATCAATGAAGGTAAGGCGAAGAAAGGGAAATTACAACATTAAGAATTAGTTCTTACTTTGGAGAAGAGACGCTGGGCCTCTTCGAAGGTGGAAGATGCATCGATGAGGTCGGCATCATCAACTCCAGTGAAGAAATCCTGGAAAGGATCGTTCTCACTAGGGACTCCGCTCAAAATAGTCATTCTCAAGGCCCGAGCTTCCCTTATGGCATCCTCGGAGTAAGCCGGTAATGACAGAGAGTGACCCATTGTCGTGGCCCCGGGCAGGTCGCCTGAGGTGCTCTGTTCAATCATTGGAACCTCGGAATCGGTCTTCTTTGGTGTGCTAGTCTAAGGCCGAGGAACAACCGTAACCTCGGATGATTAAGGGGCCTAGTCCTCATCTCTCTTCGAGTTTTCCTCACCTCGGGGCAGGACTTCTAACTCGGAGGGCTTGGCGGCCTCGATTGGTTTTCTGTTTCGAGTCACCAGCAATGAATCCTCGCCCTTATATTCTTCGTCATTCAAGAACTGGTGGACTGAATCTATATCGAAATATGGTATTCTTCCTACGTCTTCGAGCAAGGCCCGCTTTATCTTGGGGGTCTTCGGGATTCGAAGCCCTTTTTCTCTTATGGTCCTTCTTCGATTTTGGAATCGGGAACTCGATCCTTTCTCTAGAAGGGGCCGGACTCATTTAAGAAGAATCCCAAATACCTGCATAAATTAAAATAAAGTATAAGAAAGGAAGTATCTCTGATAAAGAAGAAAGTATCAGGATTTTACTATGATGTTTGGCTTCCCATTTACCCTTCGACAAGTCACGCCATTTGCGTTTGTCATACGAGGAGGAAGCGAAAAGTTTCCGGGCCCAATTTGTGAGATCGGGGATTCCATGGGCAACCAAGCGACCGCTGCAAACAAAGGTAAGAGTGTTATGCAAAACATAGTCGAAATAAGGCAAAATTACTGGGGAGACAATTCCACTTATTGCCAAAGTTCCACTTTTTTGGGAACGAAATTTTCTCCTCGGGGATGATGTCGCTGGTCCTCACTCGTATGAACCTGTTTATCCAGCCTTGATCTCTATCCTCGTCGTTACTGGAAAAAAAGGTCTTGGTTGACAGGCGTTGGAGTTTAATCAACCCTCGGAAGAGTTGAGGCCAGTACAGGCGGATTAGATGACTAAGGGTGAACTCGAGCCCTTAGGCCTTGATGGAGAAGCAACTGAGCATGATCACTATTAGCCAAAAGGATAGGTGGATTTGACCGAGGGTGACTTGGTATCTATGACAAAAATCGATCACAATTGGATCGAGGGGACCCAACATGAAGGGATAAGTGTAATCACTTAGAAATCCCTCCACGCAAGTGGTGACGCTCTCATCGCGGGTGGGGATCTGTACCATGATCCCATCCTCCCAACCACAATCATTTTTCATCGCATCGAGGTGTTTCTCCATTATCTAACAGATATACCTCGAAGCATGTTCATATCGACCAGGAATATCGGGGGGGATTTTCAATGGTGAAGTCTTTCTTTAAGGTGCAAGCACCGGGAACGACCTCGTGAAGGGTCGGCGCCTTGCCTTCGGCCGGACGGGAAGAGGAGGAGGAAGTTCCCTCTTTTTGAGGAACGAATTTTGAAGTTTTTTCCACTAGTTCTGGTTGAGAAAAGCGGAAAGAGAGGGTATTTGATAATTTTTGGAACTAAAAGGGCGGAGAAGCTAGTGGCGAAGGAGGAGGATATGAAGAGAAAAAAAGATGAGAGGAGTTGCAAAAAGGAAGTAAAAGTTCTTGATGAGATGAGAAACCCTATATTTATAGGAGATCGGCGACGTTAGTGGCGAACCACCACTGGCACGAATTTATATTTTGGGGAAATGTACCGCCGGGACGTTTCAGTCACCTCGAACGCTTGTGTCACGGGGATGATGTCATTATCAGGGACTCCGGAAATTCGAGGCTCAAATCATTTCTTATCATTCTATTCTAAGAAACGCGGGGACTATCTGTATACAGTCGAAATCAGGTACGCCCGATTTCGTGGGTTCGAGGGGTCGCTCCGAGTCCGAGTTCAGAATGGACCAGGCAAGCCCAGTAGATCGAGCCCGAGCCTGATGGAAAAGTACTAGGCTCGAAGGCTGAAGTGCACGATGAATACTGAGGTCGAGTATACCTACCCCGAAATAATGGTGTTAGGGGCTTGTAACAAAATAAGTGAGATTCCCGCAATGACACAAATATCAAGGCGTGAATTCCAGAACGGATTTGTACGAATTCGTACTAGGCGGTTAGACAGCTGTACAATTAGATTCCTTACTAGAAATAGAAATGTACTTTATTTAGGACTCCCCTATTATATAAAGAGGAGCTCATTCATTTGTAAAGATCATCAATCACTAGCAAAAAATATACACTCTTACTTTTTCACTCATCTCTCATCAGATTTGTTCCTTAACTTTACTGTCTTTTGTTTACTGTTCATATTAGTGTACCTCGAGACACTTACAGCTCGAGGTCAAGGCTTGCTCATACACTAGTTCGATCTATCTTGCTCACTTAACTTATATGTTTGTTTTCTTGTTTATCAATTAGTATTGGACTAAATCACGTATCTTTAAGATCTCAACACAAATCTAATTGTTACTCAGATTTTAGGGTAAACAATGTCAATTAACAATCACTATTAGAAAATTGGCAAAATCCGTCCAAAGAATACTGATCGAAGTCGGTCAGAAAAATAATTTTAAAATAATCAAAATATAAATTTAACAATATTACCGACCAAAGTCGGTCGATTTTTTTCAACATTTATATAAATAGCTTTTAAATAAATAATATTTAATACTTAATTGATATATATATATATATA
>ML305301.1:0-24357 GCA_005239505.1 Nicotiana paniculata | reverse complement strand
ACTAGAGTTCATTTTCTTAATCATCTATAAAGAGAATTGATTTCCTCCGTGGATAATTGTATTTCAGATAAGGTTATATTATTGAATATTATTAAACTTGGCAAATGAATTTTGAAAAAAGATTTAAATACTATTTTTGTGACTTTTAAAAGAGAAATTTGTAATTTTCTTGAGTATTCGTTTTCCCAATGTGGTCGGGGTGGATTGTTGATTGTGCTTGACTGCATCTGACCGCTTCGCAATTTACATTCCCCGAGCGGAGTGTTATTTCCCCCACTCTCATGGGAGCGGACCGTACGCCACGGTGGATTGAAAGATGCACTTATGGTTCGGGTCGTTCGACCCTCGGCAGTGCATAGATATGATTATTTTATGGCAAAGGTGCACTTATTTTTCAGGTCGTTCGACCCTCGGCAGTGCACAGAGATGATTATTATGATGGCTCAGGTCAGTTGTCCTTATCCCGTATGCGCATTCTAAATTGTTAAAAGTTTTTCATGAATTTTGAAGTGACAAGATATTTGGGGAAAATAAAGAAGTAATTGTTTATTTAAGGTATTTGGGGGAAAATGAGGAAGTAGTACCTGTTTGTTTACTTTCAGTATTTATTTGAATTATAGTTATCTGTAATGCTTACTGTTTTATCATCCTCGTATGCCTATACTGATATCATATTGTATTAAATTAATTTGTTGGACCTTAGTGAGTGTCTAATCCGACCTCTCGTCACTACCTCTTTAAGGTTAGGCGGGCAACTTACTGAGTACACGTTATTTTTGTACTCATGCTACACTTGTTGTGTATTTTTATTGCACAGGTTCTTTCACAGCGATGTGGCTGGTTTGGATACTTAGGCGAGCTGCATCATCCGGAGGCGATCCGCAGCTGATAGAGTCTCCCTCGTATTGTATTCATTTTGTTTTAAATTTCATTGCCCAATTTGTATCTCGGACAAGCTTTGTAATATTTTTTTAATTCTTAGAAATTGCTCATGCACTTGTGACACCGGGTTGGGATGTGTTTGGGATAAATATTTGCTAAAATGGAATATTTAAACCATCGTATTTGTTTAACGATTTTTTGTTTAGTTATTACGTAATAAGTTAAAGGTAATGATTTCAAAAATGTTAAAATAGGAATTTATTTCAACTAGTTAATGATTGGCTTGGCTGACAATGGTGTTTGGCGCCATCACGACCTTAATAGATTTTTGGGTCGTGACACCATGAAGATGGATGTACCCAAGAAAGAAAGGAGCCTAGCACTCAGAATCACTGGAGGTTTTGATCTAGAGGAAGATGAGATGGCTATGATCACAAAGGACTTCACGAAGTACCTAATGAGAGGAACGAGTTCTTCAAGAAGTGGAAGCTACAGTAAACCAAGGGCTCCTAAAAATAGAGCAATGAGGGCTGCTGCAAGTGTGGGAAGACTAATCACCACATCAAAAATTGTCGTCAATGGGAAATTGAATGGAAGACTGAAAGAGTTGAATGAAGAAACAGGAAGAAGTAACAAGTTCATCCAAAGAAGAACAAAAGATCAAAAAAGGATATGGTTGCTGCTTAGGTAGAAAGCTCAGATGAGGATTCAGATGATAAAGATGGAGATGAACAAGCACTTATAGTAATTGGAGAATCCGATGAGGAATCTGAGGTAAGTATAATTCATCTCAAAGAAAAGATTAAGTTTTTGTCTAAAGAAAGGTTATCTGAGTTACTTCTAGTTTTCACTGATGAATCTGAGGATATAAACAATGAAAAGGAATAGCCGTCTAAGGAATGTCTGATTTTAAAAGCAAAGTGTAAGAACCTGGAACTCAGAGTTAGTGACACTATAAGTGAAAATACTGCATTAAAAGAACCAGGTTCATGCATTTGAAGCAAATGTCCTAGAACTAAAATCTGAAAACCTAAAACTGAAATTAGGAACAAGCAAGAAGACAACTAATTGCACACAACTCACTCTAGAAGAAAATGTAGGTAAGCTGAAAGATGAGTTGTATAAGAAGGATGAGCAAGTAAGAATCTCGAAGGAGGATCTAGGCAAGATCAAGCATGAACTAGACAGAACCTGTAAATGGAACAGGTCCTCCGATGCTCTTTCATGGCTACAGGAACATCATAGTATCAAGAGAAGAAGACTTGGCTTTGGGAATCAACAACCTAAATGGGATCCCAAAAGCAAGTACCTTACACTTCCTGAGAACAAGATTTTTACTCACTGTGGTAAAACAGGTCACTATAAAAGTGAATGTAATGCAAAAGAAAAAGCAATCCAAAAGAACAAAAAATTTGTTCAAGGGAAGAATAGGCTACCAAGTTGGGCTAAAAAGAACTTAATTCATCCTTTTGCCTATATAAAGGGACTCAAACTAGTTTGGGTTCCGAAGACTAACCCCTGATTTCTTTTTGCAGGTTCAAGTGAAGCGGAGAAGCCAAATATGATACATGGATAGTGGTTGCTAAAATCACATGACAGGAAGCAAGAACCAGTTCCTTTCACTTGAGGACCTCCTTTGGAAACGGGAAGAAAGGTGAGATCATTGGGGTTGGTAAGGTAGGTAAGACTGATTCTCACTCTATTGAAAATTTCTATTTGATAGATGGCCTAAAACACAGTCTAATTAGTGTATCACAACTGTGTGGTAGAGGTAACTTGGTAGCATTTACCTCTACCAAATGTTTCATGTATCTTACCACTGACGAGATTGTTTTACAGGGAAAAGAGTGAACAATATATATATTGTAGATCTGTCCACACTTTCAGAAAAAGAACTCACTTTCTTGAGTGTGTTGGACAATGATCCCCTCATTTGGCACAAAAAACTTGGACATGCAAGTCTGAGTCAACTTAACAAATTAGCCTCCAAGGACTTGGTGATAGGACTGCCTAACATCAAGTTCAAGGAAGACACAGTTTGTGAGGCGTGTGCAAGGGGGAAGCAGGTAAGATCCTCTTTTAAATGCAAGAAAGTGGTAAGCACCACCAGAACGATGGAACTGGTCCATATGGATCTCTATGGTCCGATGGGAACATTAAGCAGATGTGGTAAGAGATATGTGATGGTGCTTGTTGATGATTAATCTAGGTTTACTTAGACATTATTTTTTACATCTAAAGATGAAGAATTTGACATGTTCACTTCTTTTTTTTAGAAAAACTCAGAAACAACTAGGTAATCAACTTGCATCAATTAGGTCTGATCATGACACTGAATTTACAAATGCTAAATTTGCTAAATTTTGTGATGAGCATGGCATAGATCATAATTTTTATCTCCTAGGACTCCACAACAAAATGGAGTAGTTGAAAGAAAGAATAGGACAGAAGCTGCCCCATAGCTTCTGGGCAGCTATGGGGCTTATTTCTAGTAAACTGCCACATAGCTTCTGGGCAGAAGCTGTAAATACTGCATGCTACATCATAAATAGGTGCATGACTAGACCTCTTGTTGAGAAGACTCCCTATGAGTTACTTAAAGGGAGAAAATAAATATATCCCATCTTAGGGCATTTGGATGCAAGTGCTTTGTGCACAACAATGGTAAAGAATCCTTAGGCAAGTGTGATCCCAGAAGTGATGAGGGAGTATTCTTGGAATATTCTTCACATAGTAAAGCTTATAAGGTCTATAACAAAAGAAATATGTGTGTTGAAGAAAGTGGTCATGTGATTTTTGATGAAACTAATATTCTTTCCGAGAGACTGGAATATGACGATGAAGGAATTGGGCTGGTAAGAAACATAAATGAAATCACAGCCCAGATTGAAGTTGCACTGGAAGAAGGAACAGGTGATGGAATAGGTTCCTCAACCTAGAGCAACCTGACAGGGGAACAGAAAAAAGAGGAAATGATCCCTAAACTTCAATGGCATCTATCCATGAACCTGTTCCACAACACCAAAACACTGAAGGAACATCAAGGGGAAGCCAGTTGGTTGTGAGACCTTACAAGTATCAAAGTTCTCATCCCATTAAGAACATAACATAATTATTGATCCAACCTCTGGAATCAAAATCAGATCTTCATTAAAGAATCTTTGTTCTTTTGATGCTTTCTTATATCTTATTGAACCTAAAAATATAGCCGAGGCTTTGCAGGATTTAGACTGGGTAAATGAAATGCAGGATGAACTCAATCAATTTGAAACGAGTCAAGTTTGTCATCTGGTACCAAGACCCTTGGACAGATCAGTAATTGGCACAAAATGGGTCTTCAGAAACAAACTTATGAAGAAAGAATAGTTACAAGGAACAAAGCAAGATTGGTGGTTCAAGGACATAGTCAGGAGAAGGGCATAGTCTATGATGAAACCTTTGCCCCAGTTGCAAGGTTGGAAGCAATAAGACTCCTCATAACCTTTGCCGCTTACATGGAATTCACCCTTCACCAGATGGATGTCAAGAGTGCCTTCCTCAATGGCTATCTAAAGGAAGAAGTGTTTGTCAAGCAACATCCAGGGTTTGAAAACAAGGAGAATCCTGATCATGTGTACAAACTTGACAAAGCACTTTATGGACTCAAGAAAGCTCCAAGAGCGTGGTATGAAAGATTATCAAAGTTTTTGCTTGAGCATGACTACAAGAAAGGTAAAATTGACAATACTTTATTCTTGAAAGAAAAGGTAAAGTTTCTTGGTAGTTCAGATATATGTTGATGATATAATCTTTGGAGCAACTAATAAGCTAAGTAAAGAATTTGCTAAACTAATGGGGAGTGAATCTGAAATGAGCATGATAGGTGAGCTTAATTTCTTTTTAGGCTTACAAATTAAAAAAAATTCAAATGGAACTATGATGCATCAGCAGAAGTATGTAAAAGAGTTGCTTAAAAGGTTTTAAATAGAAGATTCCAGAGAAATTGACACTCCTATTGCAACAACTACAAAGTTGGATATAGATGAACTGCTTCATCTGCCGATTAGAAGTTGTATAGGGGAATGATTGGCTCATTGTTGTATCTCACTGCTAGTAGACCTGGCATTGTTTTCAGTGTAGGCCTTTGTGCAAGATTTTAGGCAAATCCAAAGGAGTCTCACTTGACTGTTGTCAAGAGAATTTTGAGATACATAAAAGTCACCATTGATCATTGTCTGTGGTATACGAAAGGTATTAATTTCAATCTTGTGGGATATGTTGATGCTGATTATGCAGGTTTTCTTGTGGATAGAAAGAGCACCTCAGGTATTGCAAACTTTCTTGGCTCATGTCTTGTGTCTTGAGCCACCAAAAAATAAAATTCGTATCTACTACTGAAGCTGAGTATGTTGTTGTTGCCTTATGTTGTGCTCAATTGGTGTGGATCAAACAACAATTAACTGACTTTGGAATTGATGTTGGTTGTATCCCCATTTTCTTATGATAACACTAGTACAATTAGTATCACCAAGAAATTAGTTCATCACAAGAGAACTAAGCACATAGATGTTAGGCATCACCTTTTGAGGGATAACTATGAAAAGGGGTTGATCATTGTGAAATTTTGTACTACTAACAAGCAAATAGCTGACATCTTCACAAAAGCCCTAAGTAGAGATCACTTTGAAATGAAAAATTTAGAATTAGGGATGATTAAGATCACCTAAAAGGATCAGTTCAGAATTCACAATATGAACAAAATTGAAAAAAAAAATGAAAAAAATATTTTTTTTTGTTAGAAAATCTGGAAATTGTGTATATAACTAGATTAATTTTTGCTCAGCCTCATACTTTCAATAGTATACTCTTATGTCATGTGTTAAAATGACTCATTAATCTCTAATGATATTTTCTCTATTTTGGAAAATTTAGACTTACACAAGAGAATTCTCAGTGAAGAACCTGGTTCTTCAAGATAACATGGTATGTTTTCTACACTCTGCATAATTGGAAATAATAATATTTGGATCATGAGAATAGTTCTACCTAAGTTCAAATTCCTTTTAAACTTATTCAATATAAGTGAACCAGTTCCGTTCAAAAGAATCCTAACCAAATTAAACCACCTAGATTTTAGGGAAAGACTCCACCGTCTCCTCAAAACTGACACTTCAGTTTGATTAGACTTCTAAAAGTATGAAAAGCTTGTCGTTACCTATTAATTACCCCCCCCCCCCTAAATTGATCATCATCATCTCTGTCTTCACTTCAAATTTTCAAGCCGTCGAAATACTCTCTATCTTCTCTCATACTCCAAATTTCCATCTACCTCTCTTTTTCAGAACCAAGCATAGCAATGACTAACCCTTCTGACAACCTCGACACACCTCCACCATGCACCTCATCTTCCACCCCTCCTTAGCCTAAGAAAAGAAGAGTTAAGATGCTTGCTCGCAAAACAATGGTTGGGAGTAAATTATCAAAGAAATTAGACGCTCAATTGAAAGCTAGCCAAGCCCAAGAACCCCATAACTCTGAAGATTCCTTCAACTCTGCTACTGAAGGGGAAGAAACTAGGTCTTCTGATACATAACAGGTAACCTCTGCCCTAAATACTACTACTGAAGTCATGTCTGAGTTAGCTGAGAATCTCGAGAACGGGTTTATTCTGGTTAGATCTGCGGTTGATGTAGAATCTTCTGAATCCAGAAGGATTGGTGGTAAAAATAAAAAGGAAAAAGAAAAGGAGAGTGAGGGTGCTCGTATTGAAGAGAGGGGAATGGGTAAAAGAGTGGTTGATTCTTCATCCACTCCTGATACAAGTATAATGGTTGTTTGTGGAGCAGGATTAGATAAAGTGGAGGAAAGTGACAAGAAAACAGGGGGAAGTGGGTCTGGCGAAGCCGCAGAGGGGTTAAACTTGGCAAAATATAGATTAACCTGGTTCATCAGTTGAAGAAACCATCGCAGACCTATTGAAGAAAGTGAGTTAGAGCTACAATCGAAAGAAGAAGAGAACTTCCAAGGTTAAGACCCCTGGCACTACTAGGGATAACAAGAAAAGGAAGGCTGCCCCTTCTGACAGTGTTGAAATTCCTCCCACAATAGGAAGAGCCACAAGAAGTCAGTTAAACAAGAATGAGGCAGATTTGCAAAGAGCCTTAGAAGAAAGCAAAAGAAAATGGGTTGAAAAGGGGAAGAAGAAGAAAGTGGGTGATCCTGTTGAGGCTGTTGATGTTGATGAGATGGACCTGGTCCATCAAGATGAAGATGTGATTGAAGAAGTGGATGTTGAGACTCCCAAGCCCAAGAAAGTCAAGACTTCCACTAAGAAGTCTACTTTTATGTCAAAGTCTGCTGACCATCCACTCTAGCAAAAAGGACCAGGTCTGCAGTGAAAACCAAAGAAGTAAAAATTCTTGAGGAAGAGGAATGGAGTGGTGAAGAGGAAGATGACTCAGACACTGTGAAGGACAAGATGGACAAGTTTGGCAAGAGAACAATTTTGAAGGGTAGACTCCTCAGGGATTTGGAGGAGGAAGTGATGGTGATGCTGTTGGAGAAATTGGAAGTGCAAGGCTGGAAGGACACGGTCCTTCAGATGGATGGCAGGTTGTCAAGGAGTGAAATTGTCGAGTTTATGGAAAATGTTGAAGTGAAGGATGGAAGGGTTACCAGCTTGGTGAAATGGTGCAAATCTCTTTCGATGAAAAGGAGTTGGGAGAAATTTTGGGCGTACCTGCTGAGGGGTACAATGACTACACAAAGCTCAAGTGTCCATGCCTAGAAAACCTTCCTACTGCCCTTGCCATCACCAGAAAATTCAGTGACAATGAGGAGGAAAGTGAACCTAAGGCTGTGTACAAGAGTGAGATGAAGTCACCCCACAAGGTGTTATTCGAATTCATCAACAAGTGTGTTCTGCCTAGGCAGGAAAGGAGGCACATTTCCAAAGCTCCTTGATAGGGTTATAAATGGCTCCAAAGCTCATGTCATTCCCTATGGCTTCATTCTCACAGTTGTGCTTGCACATTGTAAGGTGCCTCTGAAGAAGTGAGAGATCGCTACAAGCAAAGATCACTTTGGTGCAAACACTTTGATTGCTTGTGACTATGAGGTCCATGCCACTTCTAATGAACCTGATTCATCCAAGAAGGTACCAGTCAATAGCAAGGTCAGAGCCTTGGTGCAGGAGAGTGGGGAAAAGGATGCTGAGATTGAGAGGCTGAAGACATGGTTGGCTAAGGTAGAGACTGAGAGAGATACTCTCATAACTGAGCTGGCAAGAGAAAAAGAGAAGAATGATGACATTTTTCAAGATATGTTGAAACTTCTCCAAGCCAAAAACCAAGCCCTAGTTCTTCCAAGACTTAAGCTCCTATCCTAGTGTAGACCCTTCAGTGACCCAGTTTGGGATGTTTTTGTTTGCTCATGTTTTTAGTATTTTTATTTCTTTTATGCTTTGTGGAAGAATCGTACCAACTATCAATGAAATTCGTTGGTTTTGGCTCTAACTGTCTGTTTATATTTCTTTGATATTTTAAATTCATAGCCCGATTAATGATGATTAATCCATGAATGCATTTGAAGTAGCCCCAGTGGCCATGAGTAAGTTTTAAAATCTGGGCATCACACATTTTTTATGCAACTTTTCGATGATACCAAAAGGGGGGAAAATGTTGTGCTTTATATGATAAACAATGATATTTATAACCTAATGAACCGGGCCCTTGATGACAAGTGATAAAAAGGAAAATTGTTTCTAACATTGTGTTGATGTTGAGCTAAGTTGAAACAGGGCTTAAGCTTATGAAAAGCACTGAGTTTGTCATCATCAAAAAGGAAAAATTTATTGGCCCAAATGAAGGATAGTTTTGAAGATTGACAAAGGAAACTCAGGCATGAACCAGGTCCATCCCTTGTGTACATAGACACTGGCATATTCGAGCATATGGGATGCACGTGAAGGAGATAAACTTAACTTGGTATAATTGGTATCTCGTGATCGAAAAGGTTGCATAACTGATAAGGAGAAGGACTCCTTACTCAAAGAGAGAAGCTGATATGAACTAGAACTCTTCCACCAAGGAAGAGTAGCATTAGAACTCTAGTTATTTCTATTCTACTAAATCTATATATTACAGGATGTTCTCATTCTACAGGTACGCACAAACGCAGAAGCTAAACAGGAATTGAGAGCAAAATAGCAAGGTATTTTGCAAGCAATTCGTGTGTGATTCAGGTGTGCAAACCTGAAGCTACATGAACCAGATAGAAGAACTAGTTCCAAGTGTCTGTCTTTTATTCTAGTTCAATTGTAGTAGGGGTTAGAGTTAGTCCTAGGTTTACAAAAAAATATTTTTGTAAATGCAGCTTTTGGCTCAGTGATTTAGTGGAGATTTAGGGAAAATCCTACTGGGAAGTAGGTCGTGATTTTTTCACCTTTTGAGTCAGGTGTTTTCCACGTAAAATACTTGTGTTCTTTACTTTCCGCATTTACTATTTCAGCAATAGTAGGTTAAGGAGCACTTAGAAGAATCAAGGCCTTCCATAACCAGTTTAGGCGAAAAATTGGATACCACACAAATCACCCCTCTTGTGTGGTATTGAAGTTAAAACATGACCTTTCTTAGAAACACCCACCAGATACACTCAGGAACAATGTTCCACCAGCTATTTCTTACTTTGTCGCTTATGCCAACAATGCATGGCTTAAGATTATCAATTGTAAGTACGACTTCCTTTGGCCACAACCCAAGAGAAACAGTACACTTTAAGGGGAGCTGCTGACTTCCAAATTTGTTTCCAGGGCCATAGCTTAAGCTGTTGATTTTCGTTCGACAGAATTCTATAGGAAGATTTAACACAGACACTACATGAACATGGGATGCTTTATGCATCGGGCTGCCCTTTTCTCCGTTGTTGCATCCTTTCCAAAACAATTTATCTACGGTAGCAAAGCAACTTTGGAAACTTTCAAGCAGCTTATATGAGATCTCACACACACTTGACATTCCCAATCATTCATGTTCCTTCTGAAGTTGACTGAGTAACCCTTGCTGCCATTTCGTGATTATGACACGATTATTGTTGTTGACAAGCGTTTCAAAGTCGGAAATTGAAATAATAAACCCATATATGACTTCAATTTCCTGCTGCCACACTTCTTATTTGACATAAGGTTGTGATTCATATTTCACCCAGCACTAACAATTCATGTATTTCTGTACATTCCCAAAAATGAAATTAGCCATTGAAACCGACATAATGTCCAAGACATTACTTCTAGTCGCTGCTGCAGCTTTGTATCTTATACTTTTGATGTATTCTTACAGTAATATCTCAAGGCAGGCTGTAGATTGTTGCATCGCAATCGTTCTGTCTGATTCAAAGAGAATAATTTAAAGCAATATCAAGATGTAAAACAACAATGAAAATAACTACTAGGAGTTGTATATATATCAGCAAATTTACTAAAATCAATCATCAGATGAATTTGAGGTGACGCACTAGTGTAATTCTCTAAGCTAGTATTCAGTAACCCTGTGTAATAGTAGGCTACATATATATTATGTATACACGATCAGGGACGGAGCTAGAGTGCTGAGAGCGGATTCGACCGAACCCAATAGCTTTAGTTTGGACCCTGTATTTATCTTAAAATTCCATTGAATAGGTACAAATTATTAATATAGAACCCAGTGATTAAAATCCCAAACCCATAAGCTTAAAATCTTGGCTCCGCTCCTCTGTACACGATACTATCCCCAATCATCTAGGGACAAGTAAGCAAGCAATCTTGAGCAATCAAAGGACTTTGACGATCCAAAGTTTCCTTGACAGAGCGATAAAAGAGCAGCCATGATGAGGAAGGGGAATGTGAGTCCAATGAGAATGTAGGGTTAGGAGTAGCAGTAACCAAATCCAGAACAGAAGGCGCTACTGGCCTGAGCGGCTGAGGGAAATTGAAAGCCAAGTTATCTACTTTGTGTTCATAAATCTTGCCAGTTCGATCCAATTTATAGGTAGAAGTGCCCTGGAATTGGCCTTTTGCTTCCCAGGGGACACGAGGTATACCCGTCAAGTTCCATCGAATCAATATCACATTCTCTGAGGGTTGCCAAATCCTCATTACTTTCAGAGATATCTCTCTGAACAGAATTCTACCATGAAATCTCAATGCCCAAAAGATCAATCTGTACCTCTCAATACCGTTAAACGTGTTCAATGGGTCTACAAATGTGATATCATCCCTGTCAACATGAGCAAAAATCATATATATAATCAAGTTCCTCTTTCTTTTAATTCAATACAAAATGAGCTAAATTAAGTACCTGTATATGTCGTAATTGAGGTCTTTGGTGAAGATTAAAGGAAGATCTTCGCGGAGAGTGCGAACAGCTAAACCCAAATTAACGTAGAAATCGTCGTTGTTATGGTCATTATTACGTTCCTTTTGTAAGGAAGGAGGAGCTCTGTTGACCTGGACAACCCTAGCAGACGTAGAAAGGAGTGGGATGTCGTGGAGGAGCTCGGAGGAAGAGGCGGAGGAGAGCGGAGATAGGTGGTGGTGGTGGTGGTGGACTACGGGGAGTTTGTCTTTGGAATGGAGCAGATTGCTAGACAGATTTGGCAAAGTATAGGCCATTTTTGCAAATAATAAAAATGGCTATGAGTTTTCAGCTTTCAATGGCGGGGATAGGGGTCTCTCTCTTTCTTTCTGTGTGTGTGTGTGTGTGTCTGAGGGGGAGCCAAGTGTTTAATGGATGTTTGAATGGAGATGCCGTTTCTTCTTTTTCTCCTTTTTTGAAACTAAACTGAGGCCATATAAAAGACGACTTCGTTTTAGATTGTCAGTTTTTGACTTCTTTTTTTTTCCCTTCCCTAAATAATAGATATAGGATAATAGTCCTAGAATTAACCCAAATAGCCGTACATCTTGCCACTTAAACTAAAAACAACTGATAAATTTATAATATATGTATAATTTATGTATACAGTCACTTTTCTATGACAGTATCCTTATATAACAACACTTCTCTATAATACCCAAGTTTTTTTGGAATCAATCTTTATGTTATGTTATAATATATGTTCTCTATAACAGCACTCGCTATAACATCCAAAAATATTCGGAACAAACGAGACCGTTATAGAGAGGTTTGACTGTATATGTGTATAATTATGTATAATCTATGTATATGGCTAGAAAAAGTAAATAATTAATATGACCGACTATTTGTATAAAGATCCCATAATAGTCTCCCCTCGGACCTCAGCAATCTTTACAAAACCAATAAAAAGATACAAAATATCAGAAAATATGCGATTCCCATGCGTTTGGACATAGATTTAGTTAAAACTTGAAAAGGAGTTCTTAAAGTTGTATTGAAAAATAATTTTTGGAAGTTGAAATTGTGCTTGGACACATATTTTATTGGAAAAAACTTAAAGTTTTGTGAGTAGAAAAAAAAATTTACCCAAAAAATTGCTCTAAACCAGATTTTGGTAACTTGAAAAAAAAAATATTCCATGAAAAAACAACATTCTAAAAAGAATATATTAAAAGAAGAATTATCAAAAAATACTCAAAAATTCCGAGAGAAAGAATATCCATAAACCTCAAATCTAGTATAATAAATACAAATGCAAATTCCTTGCTCCTTATTATTTGTGAATTTTGCTGTGGAGGAATTTTATGGAAAGGCCAAGAAAGTAAAAAAGTAGCACGATGTGCATATACAAAAATACATTTATTGATGTAGTTTCCAAAATGTGCTCGAAGAAAGATCTCCAAGGAGCAAAAAGCTAAGCAAAAAATATATTCAAAATTGAGAGTGGAGCTAATAAGCAATGAGATAATTAGGAAAAAGTTGGAATCCCTATTAAAAATGAAATAAGAAAAAAAATTACGAAATAACAGAATTGAAACATTTGTGAATAAGATCAATTTGAGTGAGTGTGTTTGTGTTGTGAGTAACAAATACAGTGGGTATAATAGGGAAAAAAATTTGTCTTCTCTTAATATGCGTAAAGTGACAATTAGAAATTAAAATTCATTTTTAATATACCTGTCAAGTAAAAGTAAACGAAGGGAGTATATTTAAATCAACTCCAATTTAGTATACTATACCTTTCTTCCCTTGACACTTAACTTAGTTTAATTTAATTTCATTGTGTATTTAAATCAATTTTCATACCTTCTATGATTTCTCGAATGTTAATCAAGCAAAACTAACTTGTTCGTAGGAGAAATCAATCATTGGGGACGATAATTTTTCTATACTATAACTAGACTAGTACGAAGATAATTTTACATGGTTAACTAAGCGCTCGTATCCAATACAACCAATTGCCAATGCGGCTGCAATAAACTTGAGATGCTAATGTCCCATCTCAGAAGCTTTAAAAGCAGTTTTTTAAAAGGCGTGGACGTAAGGCGAAATATTTTATATATGCCTCAGCGAGGCATATCCTAAGGCACGGGGCATAAGCTCCGTGAGTATTTAATTTTTAATATTTTACAAAATAATATAACTGTAGTAAATATTTATAAACAAGTAAAACTGCATAAAAATTAAGGAAAAACTATAAATATGTGAAAAATATATATATAGATATGTGCCATCCCAATAAAAAATTAGTTAAAATAATTTATTATACGCTACTTACAAGCACAAGTAACGTGAGTCGAAAAGAATAAAATTTTCTACATTGAGGAACCAATAGGATGACTAACCTGCAATTTGAAATTTGAACTTGCTGCTATGAAAGAGAATGAAGTTCTCTTTATATTTGTAAAAAAAATTGAACATTTGTTGTTTTGGGGGATATTAGCAGACTAGCGAACAAGATAAAGAATTGGGAAAGACGATAAATTAGGACTTAATCAATAAAAAGGCCTTGACTTTTAAATTTGATACATTTCAGTTCCTTTTTAAAACTTTTAAATAATTACAAGCTGACTTTTGAGAATTTGGATATTATATGAAGGATTTATTCAACAGATTTTGTTTTAATTTGAAAAAGTTTTTGGGGCTTACGCCTCACTACAAAAACGCGTCTCAAACGCCCGGGCATACGCCCCGAATTGCTGAGCGTACGCTCCTTGAGACTTTCGCCCCAAACAATTTCCCTGGGACATTTTTGGTGCACCTCGCCCCGAGGCTCGCCCCGAAAACGCCTTTTGAAACATTGGTGCAACTAATTCACAGAATCAACTCTAAGAAGGCAACATGAAAATTTATTTTGAGTTACAAAAGAAACACAGTAAATGATGTGTAGTGAGGGGCGGATCTAACCCTTTGATACCGGATTCATGTGAATTAGTACTTGGGGCGTGAAATACAAATTTATGTGTAAAAATTTATTAAAATTGCATTGCAACAAATAGTAGATATGAACCCATAAGTTTAAAAATATGAATGATTCAACGCTAAAAATCTTAAAGGTTGAACTCATAGAGTTTAAATCCTGAATCCGCCTATATGTACTTGCTGCAACCACTATGTCATTATACCATGGTCTTGTGTTCTGGCCTGTGAGTGAACTCGAAGTCTATATGAACAAAAGCTCGCTCAACTTCAGGGAGTTGCTCCAATTTTTCTTGCAGTGTCTCACCAATATTATGTGCCTGATTCAACAGCATGTCCTCTGGCAACACTATATCAACCTCCACAAAATAATGTGCACCAAAAGTATATGCTCTAACAGTATCAATGTGCTTGATCTCTTCGTGATGATTCCATATAAGATAGGTTAATTTCGTAAGAAAATCTGGTGGAGCTGTTCTTCCAATGAGTGACCAGACATTTTCGGCCACTGTCTTCGCCCACGTGCTAATTGTGTACATAGCTATCTGAATATGCAAGATGTATTAGACACTTAACATCATCAGCAGTGTAAAACAAGGTTGGAGTATAAATTTACAAGCTTGCTAATTGAAATATTTGAGTTGTGATTGTGAACTCACAATTATAGCTCCTGTAGGATCAATCCACCAGTAGAATCGGACTGCTAAGACAGCCGTCACTAATCCAACTGAGTTGGTGATGACATCAAAGAAATGATCTTGAGCATAGGCTCTTACGATTTCGTTTTTGAACCTTCGACAGTAAACCATAAGCAGAAACTTGACCATAGTGACGGAGACCATAATACCTATCGTCCATTTTTCCTTCTCATGGTCCATCTCAGGGCGAGACTGATCGTAAGCATAGAACCACCGAAACAACAAATGTAGATTAAGATGTCAAGGGTAATGCAATTGTTAGTGAAATTGCATATCCTACAATTGAAGTAGCACTATGAGAGTTAATCTTCACTTAGCTATGCAACATCAGTAGAAATATCAAAACCAGTCCCTTTTGATTAGGTAGTATACAGTAGACTAATTTATCTTATGTAAACATCTTTGGCCTAACTGGTTTGACTACAACTTCATTTCAGTAGTAACTCAACCCGTTTTTCGTCTTCTTGTTTCCTATAAATTGCATGTTTTTTCGTCTTAATGTAAAAGATTTTAGAAACTCAAAACTCTACTAATACAACCATAAAAACCTGCTGCTCTGAAAATTCTCAGGATAGTTGAAGTGAAGCAATTTACATACCTTAGTTATGAGTTCTTTAGCTGACTCGAACAATATTTGTAACCCTAATGTCGCCATTACAGATGCAAAAACAATAATCCCCTGAACAAATTGCATGTAATGAGTAAAAAGGGTTCTACAGAAACAAGGTAAAATATGATCGATGAATTGAACATTAAGGTCATTTTTGCACACACACGAAACAGAACAAATGCCAGAGATAAAATTTTTCAGGGATGTCACATATATTTGAAGACTCACCACTGGCTGCATCCTCTTTTTTCCAATAGGATAGTGATACTGGTTTGGATTTCTCATGGCATGAGAAGTGAACCACAGTATAAACCCTGATAAGAGGTCTAAGAGGGAGTCCAATGTTGACGCGATTACAGCCAAAGATCTGCTCTCAATAGAAGCGTAGATTTTTGCAATGAAAAGAACCACATTAGCCATGTTTGATAAATGAATAGCCATCCTTTCACTTCTTGCAAGCTGCTTCATTTCATCCTGAACAAACATAGTCGGTCGATACAAAAATACACATAACATGGTCGGTCGATACAAAAATTCACACACTTATCATCAATTGCAAACAGTATCCAGATTCCAGAAACACACCTCAGTTAGACTTCCAGGTAAACAACCAGATTCATTAATGGTGTCCATCTCATTGAACCCTTCAAGCAGCCTTTCTTGTTTTTTGTAGTATTCAGCAATTTTACCTTGTTTCCCTACGGATGAATTTCAAATGATTCCATTAGGTAAACTCATGCAAGGGAAAAGCAAAACTCAAAACTGAGACTGGAATTACAAACTGATAAATGAATTTGGTTATCTGAATCTCCTACTGTAGTTGTCATATTTGAGCTATCATATCTCATTAACATTGCAAATACAGTACTATAGCATAAGCCTATTAGTATTCATAGATACTGCTACAAGCACTGCTGGCCAATATTGTATAAACATATACGAACAAGTAACATCTACATTTTCCAAGTATAGATCCAAAATTTGGGACGAACAATTGTGAGTTTCGCCGATCATGTTTATCAACTCTTAGTTGAACTTCCGGTGCTTTTACTTGAACTTAAAATAAGTAATGACTTCATGAAAAAAGTTCTTCGACTCGGTGTGCTGTCGCTGATTTGAAGAATCCGAAACGATCATGTGAAAGAAACTTAATAGTCTAGCAATGTAAAACAAAACAAAACAGGATTCTTGACTACCTACAAAATAAAAAGCACACCAGAACTCATGACTGTCACATAAACTGGGATAGGATACTATTCTGACAACAATAACGGTTAACATTAAAAAATACAGTCCGGTGCACTAAGCTCCCGTTATGCCAAGATCCGTATTTCTACGGCGTGAACATATGACCTCTGGGTCACATGTAAGAAGTTCAAAGGAAGTGAAGTGAGGAATAAATATATACATACTGGGAGTGGGAAGTAGACGGCGAACACTAAAGGAGTGATGATCGGAGGAGGAGCGGCTTTGTTCCGGAAGACGGAATTCGCTGATGTTAAGTCTCCATGACGCCGACGAAGACGACTGATCCACCACCGCCTGAGCAGCCGGAGACAGCAGTTCCGTCCTAAAACTGCTAAAACTGTCGTCCAGAGCGCCGCCGCTGCCGCTAACATTACTGCGACTTATCTCCATGTGTTGTTTAAAGGAGAAGTTAATAATATTTGAACGATTAATTCCTCTGGATTGTAGTCGTATGATTAATGTTTATATAGGAAAAAATAAAGGTAGAAATGTTGTTTGCCACAATCTTTTTATACTACTCTATTCGTGTTTCAATTAGCTTTATGCTTTTTTTTTCAAAAAGGTAGATACTAAGTGAAGAAAGTGTAGATGAGGATTCATTATCCACTGATTTTCAGTGATTTTTCAGATTATCAAAGCAATAGAAAGAAAAGTGACACACACTCATATATATTGGAAAACTTCAAATTTAAATTTTCTTATTTTATTTTTAATGACAAATTCTTACGATCATAAAAATAGCGTAACTGATAAAGTTATTACCACGTTGTTACAGAGATACAAAGTAAGACTGCGTACGGTACATCGTTATGACCCGATTCTTTCTCGAATCTCGCACATAACGGGAGCTTAGTGTACCAAATTACTATATAAGAATGTTAATGGCATTTCAATATCATAAATTTTAAAGGTGCTTTTACTATGTCTTACTGTCTTTTCATTTTTATTAAATGCATAATCAAACATTACCGTATAAAATAAAAACTTATATACCATAGTGCATTTTTCTAAGGTTAATTTGAATATTCACACTTCAAATAAATATAAATATTTGGATACTTTTGATTTGTCACAGTAGAATACCAAATATGGGAGGTGGGATTGTGGGGAAGTGTGAAGAGCATGAGAATTGCACCACGACAAGACAAGTCCAACTATATCCACGTCCGATATTTTTTAAAAAGGTTAAAACAGCCAAGCCAATAGGCAATAGCCAAGGCAAAGACCGCAACCAAACAAACTCCTCGTGGCCGCACGGACCTCACCTCCTCACGCAAGGGATTACGTACTCGTGCAGTAGCGAGACGTCTCTGTTTACCCCTAAATACCGTGCATCTGTTTTTGCCCTTTGCTTACCTTTAATCTCTATTCTCTACCATTACCAAATGTCAAAAACAAAATATATACATAATCGTGTATTTTTATTTTTTTCAACTTTTTTAATCCGGTGGTCGATATTTGTATTGGATCCAACTAAATCCGATTCAGGCAGAAAATCTCTAACAAAGATGACTTTATATCCGAAATTTTAAAGATGAAGAAGTATTTACCATTTCATCACAATTTTTTGTTGGTCTAATGGTGCATTTTTCACGTGGAATAATCCCAATTCTCTTTGTTACCTCTTCCTCAATATCTCGTGCATTTTCAGTTCCAAGTTCGCGGAGAAGGAAAGGAACGATCGAATATAGAGATTGGCCAAGACTAAACTATACATACATAATGTTGTGCGGCGCCTTCCTGATGTTCCTTGGAAGGGCGACGTAAGGCTAAGCAACTGATGTCAGTACAGTTGTTATCCGCCAACTGAGGTCCCCTCCGAACGCTAGACGAGATTGTCAGTGCCGTACGGGAAAACCGATGTCAAGAACAATTGAGAGAACAGTAAAGAGAATTGAAAGAAAGCTTGATTGCATAAATGAAAGCTATTACAAAGAAGGCAAAGCGGTGTCGAGGGAGAGAGACACTAGTACAGAGAATTGCTTGCTAGAAAGTTTTGAATGCTTGATCCCCATTAATAATGCTTAAAAAAAATAAACCAAAGCTACATGACTTGACCTAATTAAGCTAGAGGAACATAATGAAATTACATGGAATAAACTACTCCATATTTAAAATGAAAAGGACTTAAGTCTCCTACAAGGTAGAAACAGGTCCGTTGTCAGCAACTTTTTCTCTGGCATCACAATATGCGCGCGAGGCATTGTCTGCGCGCGCGGCGCTGTTGGCAGCTTCTTGCGGCTGGGCACTAGCGAGGGATATCGGTGGGGAGACAAAGGCACATGCGCGCTTGTCACTTGGCGCGGCCAAGACCACGGGGTCGTCCGTGGCGTTAGGTGTTGGGAGGCTTGCCAGGACGCCACGGGGCGCGTCCAAGGGGTCATGGGGCATGGCTTGAAAGCCGCCCATGACATTCTCCCCCACCTGAGTTGGCGACGTCCTCGGCGCCTTACTTGCAAAATAATCTTCAATTAGGCTCTTATAGGATTTGAGGTTTGTTCCCCTCTCCCAAGTATTCTCCTATGCATCACACCCTTGCCATTTCACCAAAAACTCTTGGTGATCCTTCCTTGAGGCATGAATAACCCGATCATCCAGAATAGTTTCGGCACGCCTTTTCTCGGTTGAATTAGGGCCTCGAATACTGGGTATTGTGAGTTGGCTCCGTGAAGGATCCTCCGTGTCTTCCCGAAAAGGTTTCAGAAGACTGACATAGAAGACGGGGTGAATTTTCCACCAAGCTGGGGTATCCACCCGGTATGCAACTTTCCCAATGCGTCTTTCAATGGACAAAGGTCCAATATATTTTTGCAATAGGCGAGGGTTATGGACCCCTGCAAACAAGTACCTCTTTGGGATTTTGACCATCACTTTGTCTCCTACTTGGTATTCAACAAAGCGACGATTCTGATCAGCATGCCTCTTCATCCACTTTTGGGCTTTGACAAGATAGCTCCGCACTATCTCCAAATTTCGCTTCCATTTTTTGAGAAGCTAGCAGCACGAGGAGATTTGGACATATTTGGTGCATTCACGGTGTGCGGCAGTAGCGGTTGTTGTTCGGTAACAATTTCAAAAGCGCTTTTGTTTGTACTAGAGCTCTTTTGTGAATTGGAACACAGTTGAGCAGCATCCAGAAGCTTCACCCAATTCTTTTGCGATCCAGTAACAAAGTGGCGGAGATATTCCTCCAACATACCATTGAACCGCTCCGTCTGGCCATCAGATTGCGGATGAAAGCTTGAGCTATGACTCAATTTTGACCCGAGGCGCTTAAATAGTTGGGTCCAAAAGTTGCTAGTGAAGCGTGAATCGCGATCACTAACGATGTCTTTGGACAGGCCCCAATATTTGACAACATGGGAGAAAAAGAGTCGAGTTGTATCTTCTGCTGATATATATTGAGGTGCTGCAATAAAGGTGGAATACTTGGAAAATCGATCCACCACAACCAAGATAGTTGTGAGATCTCTGACCTTGGGCAATCCGGTGATGAAATCCAGAGACACGCTTTCCCAAGGTCTCTTTGGAACAGCTAGTGGTTCCAAGAGTCCCGCTTGTGTCAATCGGTCGGGCTTGTCCTTCTGGCATACTAGACAAGTCTTCACATACTGAGCGACGTTGTCGGCCATTTGAGGCCAATAATATGCACGACAAAGTAATTCCATGGTGCGTTCTTCGCCGGGATGGCCGGCCCATAGAGTGTCGTGACATTCCGTCAAAAGAGTTCTTCTCAGATCTCCTCCTTTAGGAACATATAGTTGGTTCCTTTTTACCTTTAGGAACCCATCCTCCATGTAGAACTGGTGAGTTTTTCCCTGTCCTACTAGATCAACCAAATACTGTGCAGCAGGATCCCTGATGAGTAGATCCTGTATCTAGTCTTTTATGGTGGTAGCTCCTTCAGTCCCCCTTAGGGTGGCGAGTAGGCACACTGACGCTAGATCAGCTCTCCGACTGAGCGCATCAGCAACATGATTAGTCTTCCCACTTCGGTACTCCAGGTTGAAGTGAAATTCTGCTAGGAGTTCCTGCCATCGGGCATGTCGGCCATTCAGCTTCGGCTGGGTCATGAAATGACTAACAACTGTGTTGTCTGTCTTGACAATGAACGAGGATCCCAGCAAATAATGCCTCCAAAGGCATAAGTAATGAACGACAACCAGTAGTTATTTCTCATGGGCAGCGTAGCGCCGCTCTGCATCCTTCAACTTCCGGCTCTCATATGCTACGGGATGACCATCTTGTAGCAAGACTCCGCCAAGAGCATAGTCGGAAGCATCCATTTGTACCTCAAATAGCTTGGCCAAATCAGGAAGGGCCAAGATGGGGCTACTAGACATAGCCGCTTTTAATGCGTTGAAGGCCTCCGCTCGTCTAGGACCCCAATCCCAAGGCGTGACCTTCTTGAGGATTTCTGTCAATGGCACTGCGATAAGGGAGTAATTCTTCACAAATCGCCGATAGAAATTGCATAGGCCAAGGAACGCCCTCAAGGCGTGGATATCCTTGGGTGGCGGCCAATCTGTGATGGCTTGGATCTTTTGCTGGTCCATCTTGATCCGCCCTTCCTCAATGACATGTCCGAGGAAGTCGATCTATTTTTGAGCAAAGGATCACTTGGATAACTTTGCGTATAATTCATGCTCCCGCAACCGGGCTAGGACCTTCTGCAAATGCTCCAGGTGTTCTTCCAGTGTTTGGCTATAAACCAAAATGTCATCCAAATAGACCACCACGAATTCATCAATATACTCTCGGAAGACTTGGTTCATCAGGGTGCAAAATGTAGCTGGAGCATTAGTCAATCCAAACGGCATAACTAGGAAGCGAACGACCTATATTTTGTCACACAGGTCGTCTTGTGTTCATCGCCCTCAGCAATTCGGACTTGCCAATACCCTATCTTCAGATCAATTTTCGTGAACACCATTGCACTCCCCAATCTATGGAAAAAGTCTTCCATGAGAGGAATAGGATACTTGTTCTTCACAACGATTTTATTTAAAGACCGATAATCCACACAGAGTCGTAGACTACCATCATGTTTCTTTTGGAAAAGCACAGGGGACGACCCATACGGGGACTTGGAGGGTATAATGATCCCTGTGTCTAGCATCTCTGTCAATTGTCTCCGAAGCTCGGTGAGTTCGGGTAGTGACATTCTATAAGGTGCCTGGGCAGGTGGCTTCTCACCCGGCACTAACCCAATCTCATGGTCCACAGTGCGACTAGGCGGAAGTCGCTTTGGCATCTCCTATGGCATGTGTAACGACCCGGTCAGTCGTTTTTAGAGTTAGTGCCTTGATCCCCTAATAACTTTTTCTCCCATGTCTAATTATGCTATTGGAACTTGTCGGAGCGTTGAGTGGTGAAATCCGGAGTGGTTTTGGACACATAGTCCTTAAATGTGAATTTTAGCTTTTCGAATCAGGTCGTAGCTAGAACTGTGTGAAGACGGATCTGGAATGGAATTCTGTTGACTCAGTTAGCTCCATTGGGTGATTCCGGGGTTAGGAGCATGTTCGGAATGTGTTTTCGAGGTCGGTTGTAGATTTAGGCTTGAATTGGCAAAAGTTAGAATTTCGGCGATTTCGGCCGATAGGTGAAATTTTTGTATCGGACTCGGAATGGAATTCCGAAAGCAATAGAAGGTCTGTAATGTCATTTATGACCTGTGTGCAAAATTTGAGGTCATTCAGACGAGTTTAGACGTGATTCGGCATCAGATGTGGATTCTAGAAATTTCATATATTCTTAGGCTTGAATCTATGCATAATTCATGACGTTGATGTTATGAGGTATTTTTTTAAGGCTCGACCAAGTTTGAATGAAGTATTAGGGTTGATTGGTAGGTTTGGTTCAGGTCCCGAGGGCCTCGGGTGTGTTTCGAGTGTTCAAATGAGCATTTTTGGCCTAATAGCCTTAGCTGATTTACTGGTTTTTCTGCAGCAGTATTTTGTTCTCTGCGATCGCAAGGGTTCACAGGTAAATGTGAGGGGTCCTGGGATTTGTTCTCTGCGATCGCAAGAAGAGGTCCGCGATCGCAGTGTGTTGGAATCTTGGTCTTCGCGATCGCATGACCTGGACCGAGGTCACGTAGAGTATTCTTGATCTGGGAGAGTTTCAATATTTGTTCTACACGGTCGCGTGGCCCCAACCGCGATCACGTAGCTCTGGGTCGTGAAGGTCCGCGATCACAGTCACGCAATCGCGATCGCGATGAAGGTTTTTTAGGCGCGTGGCTGAATGTTCTCCGCGATCGCAACTATGTGTTCGCGATCGCATAGAAGAAACACTTGGGCAGAATATTAAAACCCCAATCTGAGGGTTTACGTTATTTTCACCCTTTTTGAACTTGAGAGCTCAGGAGGGGCGATTTTTGGAGGCTTTTGCACCTGGGTAACTTGGATAAGTGATTTCTATCCATTATAGATCAATTTCCATGATTCCAATCTTAAATTCAACCTTTAATTTCGAAAATTTTGGGTAGAAAATGGGAAAAATAGGATGAACTTCATATACCGAATTATTGAGTTTTGATTGGGTGTTTGACCTCCGATTTGAGAGATTCTTATATGGTTAGACTTGCGAGTGAATGAGTGTCCGGAAAATATGATTTTCACCCGATTCCGAGACGTGGGCCCGGGGGACTTTTTGAGCGAATTTCCTAATTTCGCGTATTAGCTTCGAACTTATTAGCTATTTTGTTTCCTTGAAATGATATTTACACTATGAAATCAAATTGACTAGATTTGAGCCACCCGGAGTTGGATGCTCGTGGCAAGAGTGTGGTATTGAGTTGATTAGCTCAGTCAAGGTAAGTGGCTTGCCTAACTCTGTGTTGGGGACTTCCCCTTAGTCATTTTTATACTGATTTTATTACGTGGACGTCGTGTACGTGAGGTGACGAGTGTGTACATGGATCATTATTGCTAAAATTCCACTTTTCCATCCATGAAATAACTCATTTTCATTCCTATATTATTGTTTCCTGTCTTAACTGAGTAGTTAGCTTAAGAATAAGCATGCCTACCTGTCCTTACTTGATTTCCTCTTATCTGCTACTAGTTGCACCATGCTTAGGTAGTTTTACTCTATTCTTGCCTGTCGTTTTCCTGAACTATTTAATTAAGCCGTATCCGACATACTTCTGCAATGTATATTTAAATTGGGACTACGGACAGAGATCCGGGAGCTTTCCCCTCTGTACTGCATTGCATATTTAAATTGGGACTACGGATCGAGATCCGGGAGCTTTCCCCCTGTACTGCATTGCATATTTAAATTGGGACTACATACGGAGATCCGGGAGCTTCCCCCCTATACTGCATAGCATATTTAAATTGGGACTACTGACTGAGATCCGGGAGCTTTCCCCTTGTACTGCATTGCNTTTTCTTTGCCTGAAAACTCTTCATGTTTCCAAGCAAAGAGGGGCATGCTGTGAACAACTATTTTTTGACCACACTCAAATTCTATACTATTTTTGCTATAAATATTAATGTTATATCTAATCTTAATATTTTAATTTTTATCTTACTCTTAATAGGTTCTATTTATAAAAATTAAAAACAACAAAATATTCACATTCTTAGAATATAAGATTTGTTCCTATGTTTAAATA
>MDKI01143525.1:0-11880 GCA_005239505.1 Nicotiana paniculata | reverse complement strand
CTGTACCAAGGCGTCCGGCCTGGACCATGGCAGGCGAAAATACATGCACGACTGTCGGAATTCAAGTTTAATTACAATAAAATGCCAAAAATGTAACTTTATCATTTCAAAGCGTTGGTTATGGTTCTGTGGGTCGTATTTGGTTTCCTTGAGAAATATCATGTGATCCGGTACCGTCTTTGTACCTAGGCGTCCGGCCTGGACCATGGCAGGCGATAATAGAGATACAACTAGCGATTTTTTCCAGTTTAATTGCCATAAAATGCAGAAACATGCAACTTGATCATTTCGAATCATTGGTTATGGTTCCTTGGGCCATATTAGATGTCCAGGATAAATATCATGCGATCTGATACCGGCTCCATACCAAGGCATTCGGCCTGGACCATGGCAGGCGCTAATACAGGCACGACTGGCGAAATTCAAATTTAATTTCCATAAAATACCAAAAAATGTAACTTGATCATTTCGAAGCGTTGGTTATGGTTCCTTGGGTTATATTTAATGTCTCGGAAAAATATGATGTGACCCGGTACCGACTCCGTACCAAGGCGTCCGGCCTGGACCATGGCAGGCGATAATACAGGCACGACTAGCGGAATTCTACTTTAATTTGCATAAAATGCCAAAAAATGTAACTTGATCATTTCGAAGCGTTGGTTATGGTTCCTTGGGTCATATTTCATATCCCGAACAAATATTATGCGACCCGGTACCGACTTCGTACCTAGGTGTCCGGCCTGGACCATGGCAGGCGATAATACATGCACGACTGTCGGAATTCCAATTTAATTGACATAAATTGCCAAAAAATCTAAATTGATCATATCGAAGCGTTGGTTATGGTTCCTTGGGTCATATTTAATGTCCCGCACAAATATCATGCGACCCAGTACCATCTCCGTACCAAGGCGTCATGCCTGGACCATGGCAGGTGATAATACAAGCACGACTGGCGGAATTCCAGTTTAATTGCCATAAAATGCCAAAAAATGAAAATTGATCATTTCGAAGTGTTGGTTGAGTTTCTTGGGTTGTGTTTGATGTCCCGGAAAAATACGATGTGATCCAGTACCGGCTCCATACCATGGCCTCCGGTCTGGACCATGGCAGGCGATAATACAGGCACGACAGGCGGAATTCCAGTTTAGTTGCCATAAAATGCCAAAAAATGTAACTTGATCATTCCGAAGCGTTGGTTGTGGTTCCTTGGGTCATATTTGAAATCACGGACAAATATCATGCGATCCGATACCGGCTCCGTACCAAGGAGTCCGGCGTGGACCATGACAGGCGATAATACATGCACGACTCACGGAATTCCAGTTTAATTGCCATAAAATGCCAAAAATGTAACTTGATCATTTCGAAGTTTTGGTTATGGTTCCTTGGGTCGTATTTGACGTACCAGAAAAATATCATGTGATCTGGTAACGGCTCTATACCAAGGCGTCCGGCCTGGACCATGGCAGGCGATAATACAGGCACTACTAGCGAAATTAAAGTTGAATTGCCATAAAATGCCAAAAAATGTAACATGATCATTTCGAAGTGTTTGTTATGGTTCCTTGTGTCGTATTTGATGTCTCGGACAAATATCATGAGATTCGGTACCGGCTCCGTACCAAGGAATCCGACCGGGACGATGGCAGGCGATAATACCGGCATGACTGGCGCAATTCCAGTTTAATTGCCATAAAATGCAAAAAAATGTAACTTGATCATTTCGACGATTTGGTTATGGTTCCTTGGGTCATATTTAATATCCCACACAAATATCATGCGACCCGGTATCGGCTCCGTACCAAGGCGTCCGGCCTGGACCATAGCAGGCGATAATACATGCACGAGTGACAGAATTTAAGTTTAATTGCAATATAATGCCAAAAAATGTAACTTGATCATTTTGAAGAGTTGGTTATTGTTCCTTTGGTTGTATTTGATGTCCCGGAATAATATCATGTGATCCGGTACCGGTTCCATACCAAGGCGTCCGGCCTGGACCATGGATGGCGATGAACATGCACAATTGGCGGAATTCCAGTTTAATTGCCATAGAATGCCAAAAAATGTAACTTGATCATTTCACAGCATTGGTTATGGTTCCTTGGGTCATATTTGATATCCTGGACAAATATCATGTGATCCGGTAGTGGCTCCGTACCAAGGCGTCCGGCGTGGACCATGGCAGGCGATAATACAAGCATGACTTGGCGGAATTCCAGTTTAATTGCCATAAAATGCCAAAAAATGTTACTTGATCATTTCGAAGAGTTGGTTATAGTTCCTCTGGTTGTATTTGATGTCCCGGAAAAATATCATGCGATCTGGTGCCGGCTCCATACCAAGGCGTCCGGCCTGGACCATGGATGGGTATAATACAGTCACGACTGACGAAATTCCAGTTTAATTTCCATAAAATGCAAAAAATGTAACTTGATCATTTCGAAGCGTCGGTTATGGTTCCTTTGTCATATTTTATGTTTCGGACAAATATCATGCGACCGGTACCGGCTCCGTACCAAGGCGTCCGGCCTGGACCATGGCAGGCGATAATACAGGCACGACTGGTGAAATCCCAGTTTAATTTCCATAAAATGCCAAAAAATGTAACTTGATCATATCGAAGCGTTGGTTATGGTTCCTTGGGTCATATTTTTTGATATCCCGGGCAAATATCATGTGATCCGGTACCGGCTCCGTACCAAGGCGTCCGGCCTGGACCATGGCAGGCGATAGTACATGCACGACTGACGGAATTCCAGTTTAATTGGCATAAAACGCCAAAAAATGTAACCTGATCATTTCGAAGCATTGGTGATGGTTCCTTGGGTCGTATTTGATGTCCCAGACAAATATCATGACATTCGGTACAGGCTCCGTACCAAGGCGTCCGTCCTGGACCATGGCAGGCGATAATACAGGCACGACTGGCGGAATTCCTGTTTAATTGCCATAAAATGCCAAAAAATGTAACTTGATCATTTCGAAGCGTTGGTTATTGTTCCTTGGGTCATATTTCATATCTCGGACAAATATCATGTGACCCGGTACCGGCTCCGTACCAAAGCGTCCGGCCTTGACCAGGGCAGGCGATAATACAGGCACGACTGTCGGAATTCTAGTTTAATTGTCATAAAACCAATAAATGTAACTTGCTTATTTCAAAGCATTGGTTATAGTTCCTTGGGTCATATTTGATATCACGGACAAATATCATGCGATCCGGTATCGGCTCCGTACCAAGGCACCCGGCCAAGACCATGGCAGGCGATAATACAGGCACGGCTGGCGGAACTCCAGTTTAATTGACATAAAATGCCAAAAAATGTAACTTGATCATTTCAAAGCATTGGTTCTGGCTCCTTGGATCGTATTTGATATCCTGGATAAATATTATGTGATCTGGTACCAACTCCGTACCAAGGCGTCCGGCCCGGACTATGGCAGGCAATAATACAGGCACGGCTGGCGGAATTCCAGTTTAATTGCCATAAAATTCAAAAAAATGTAACTTGATCATTTCGAAGCGTTGGTTATGAATCCTTGGGTTGTATTTGATTTTACGGACAAATATCATGCGCTTCGGTACCGGCTATGTTCCAACGCGTCCGGCCTGGACCATGGAAGGCGATAATGCAGGCATGAATTGGCGGAATTCTAGTTTAATTTCCATAAAAAGTCAAAAAATGTAACTTGATCATTTCGAAGCGTTGGTTATGAATCCTTGGGTTGTATTTGATTTTACGGACAAATATCATGCGCTTCGGTACCGGCTATGTTCCAACGCGTCCGGCCTGGACCATGGAAGGCGATAATGCAGGCATGAATTGGCGGAATTCTAGTTTAATTTCCATAAAAAGTCAAAAAATGTAACTTAATCCTTTTGAAGAGTTGGTTATGGTTTCCTGGGTTGTATTTGATGTCATGGACAAATATCATGCGATCCGGTACCGGATCCATACCAAGGTGTCCGGCCTAGACCATGGATGGCGATAATACAGGCACGACTGGCTTAATTCCACTTTAATTGCCATAAAATGCCAAAAAATATAACTTCATCATTTCGAAGTTTTGGTTATGGTTCCTAGGGTCATATTTGATGTCCCGAAAAAATATCATGCGATTCGGCACTGGCTACGTACCATGGTGTCCGGCCTGGACAATGGCAGGCGATAATAAAGGCACGACTTGGCGGAATTCCAGTTTAATTGCCATAAAATGCCAAAAAATGTAACTTGATCATTTCGAAGTTTTGGTTATGGTTCTTTGTGTCTTATTTGATGTCCCGAACAAATATCATGCAATTCGGTACCGCCTACGTACCACGGCGTTCGGCCTGGACCATGGCAGGCGATAATACAAGCACGACTTGGCAGAATTCTAGTTTACTTGCCATAAAATGCCAAAAAATGTCAATTGATCATTTTGAAGAGTTGGTTATGGTTCCTTGGGTTGTATTTGAATTCCCGGAAAAATACCTTGTGATCCGGTACCAGCTCCATACCAAGGCGTCCGACCTGGACCATGGATGGCGATAATACAGGCACGACTGGCGAAATTTCAGTTTAATTTCCATAAAATGCCAAAAAATGTTACTTGCTCATTTCAAAGCATTGGTTATGGTTCCTTGGGACATATTTAATCTCACGGACAAATATCATGTGACCCGGTACCGGCTCTGTACCAAGGCGTCCGGCCTGCACCATGGCAGGCAATAATACATGCACGACTGTCGGAATTCCAGTTTAATTGCCATAAAATGCCAAAAAATGTAACTTGATCATTTAGAAGCGTTGGTTATGGTGCCTTGGGACGTATTTGATGTCCCGGACAAATATCATGATATCAGGTACCGTCTGTATACCAAGGCATCCGGCCTGGACCATGGCAGGCGATAATAGACGCACGACTGGCGGAATTCCAATTTAATTTCACGAAAATGCAGAAAAATGTAACTTGATCATTTGGAACCGTTGGTTATGGTTCCTTGGGTCTTATTTGATATCCAAGAAAAATATCATGGGATCTAGTACCGGCTCCGTACCAAGGCGTCCGACCTGGACCATGGCAGGCGCTAATACAAGCACGACTCGCGGAATTCAAGTTTAATTGTCATAAAATGCCGAAAAATGTAACTTGATCATTTGGAAATGTTGGTTATGGTTCCTTGATTCATATTTCATATCCAGGACACATATCATGCGACTTGGTACCGGCGTCGTACCTAGGTGTCCCGCCTGGACCATGGTAGGTGATAATACAGGCACGACTGTCGGAATTCCAGTTTAATTGACATAAAATGCCATAAAAATGTAAATTGATTATTTCAAAGCGTTGGTTATGGTTCCTTGGGTCATATTTAATGTCCCACACAAATATCATGCGACCCAGTACCATCTCCGTACCAAGGCATCCGGCCTGGACTATGGCAGGCGATAATACAGGCACGACTAGCGGAATTCAAGTTTAATTGCGATAAAATGACAAAAAATGTAACTTGATCATTTCGAAGCGTTGGTTATTGTTCCTTGGGTCATATTTCATACCCCGGAAAAATATCATGTGACCCTGTACCGACTCCGTACCAATGCGTCCGGCCTGGACCATGGCAGGCGAGACTACATGGACGACTGTTGGAATTCTAGTTTAATTGTTATAAAAAACCAATAAATGTAACTTGCTCATTTCAAAGCATTGGTTATGGTTCCGTGGGTCATATTTAATATCACAGACAAATATCATGCGATCCGATACCGGCTCCATACCAAGGCGTCCGGCGTGGTCCATGGCAGGCGATAATACATACACGACTGACGAAATTCCAGTTTAATTCCCATAAAATGCCAAAAAATGTAACATGATCATTTCGAAGCATTGGTTATGGTTTCTTGTGTCGTATTTGATGTCTCGGAAAAATTTCATGAGATTCGATACCGGCTCTGTACCAAGGAGTCCGATCTGGACCATGGCAGGCAATAATACAGGCATGACTTGCGCAATTCCAGTTAAATTTCCATAAAATGCAAAAAAATGTAACTTGATCATTTTGAAGTACCGGCTCCGTACCAAGGCGTCCGGCCTGGACCATGGCAGGCGATAATACATGCACGATTGACGGAATTTAAGTTTAATTGCCATATAATGCCAAAAAATATAATTTGATCATTTCGAAGAGTTGGTTTTGGTTCCTTTGGTTGCATTTGATGTCCCGTAAAAATAACATGCGATCCGGTACCGGCTCCATACCAAGGTGTCCGGACTGGACCATGGATGGCGATAATACAGGCACGACTGGCAGAATTCCAATTTAATTGCCATAAAATGCCAAATAATGTAACTTGATATTTTCGAAGCGTTAGTTATGGTTCCTTGGGTCGTATTTGATGTCCAGGACAAATATCATGCGATCCGGTACCGGCCTCGTACCAAGGCATCCGGCCTGGACCGTGGCAAGCACTAATACAGACACGACTGGCGGAATTCCATTTTAATTGCCATAGAATGCAAAAACATGTAACTTGATCATTTTGAAGCGTTGGATATGGTTCCTTGGGTCATATTTGATATCCAGGACAAATATCATGCTATCCGGTACTGGCTCCGTACCAATGCGTCCGGCCTGGACCATGGAAGGCGATAATACATGCACGACTGACGGAATTCCAGTTTAATTTCCATAAAATGCCAAAAAATGTAACTTGGTCATTGTGAAGCGTTGGTTATGGTTCTTTGGGTCGTATTTGATGTCCCGGATAAATATCATGAGATCCAGTACCGGATTCGTACCAAGGCGTCCGGCCTGGACCATGGCAGGTGATAATAAAGGCAGGACTGCCAGAATTCCAGTTTAATTGCCATAAAATGGTAAAATGGTAATTTCATCATTTCGCAGTGTTGGTTATGGTTCCTTGGGTCGTATTTGATGTCCTGGAGAAATATCATGTGATCCGGTAATGGCTCCGTACCAAGGCTTCTTGCCTAGAGCATGGCAGGCAATAATATAGGCACGACTAGCATCATTCCAGTTTCATTGCCATAAAATGCAAAAAAATGTAACTTGATCATTTCAAAGTTTTGGTTATGGTTCCTGGGGCCATATTTGATATCTCGGACAAATATCATGTGATTCGGTACCGGCTATGTACCACGGCGTCCGGCATGGACCATGGCAGGCGATAATACAAGAACGACTTGGCGGAATTCTAGTTTAATTGCCATAAAATGCCAAAAAATGTAACTTGATCATTTCGAAGAGTTGGTTATGGTTCCTTGGGTTGTATTTGATGTCCCAGAAAAATATCATGTGATCTGGTACCGGCTCCATACCAAGGCGTCTGGCCTGGACCATGGATGGCGATAATACAGGAACGATTGGCGAAATTCCAGTTTAATAGCCATAAAATGCCAAAAAGTGTAACTTGATCATTTCGAAGCATTGGTTATGGTTCCTTGGGTCATATTTAATGTCCCAAGAAAAATCATGCAACGCGGTACCGGCTCCGTACCAAGGCGTCCTGCATGGACCATGGCAGGCGATAATACAGGCACGACTGGCGGAATTCCAGTTTAATTGCCATAAAATGCCAAAAAATGTAATTTTATCATTTCGATGCGTTGGTTATGGTTCATTGGGTCATATTTTCTATTCCTGAAAAATATCATGCGATCCGGTACCGGATCCGTACCAAGGCTTCCGGCCTGGACCATGGCAGGCGATAATACATGCACGACTGGCGAAATTCCAGTTTAATTACCATAAAATGCCAAAAAATGTAATTTGATCATTTCTAAGCGTTGGTCATGGTTCCGTGGGTCGTATTTGATGTCTTGGAGAAATATCATGCAATCCGGTACTGGTTCTATACCAAGGCGTCCGTCCTGGACCATGGCAGGCGATAATAGAGGCTCGACTGGCGAAATTCTAGTTTAATTGCCGTAAAATGCTAAAAATGTAACTTGATCATTTCGAAGTGTTGGTTATGGTTCCTTGGGTCATATTTGATGTCCAGGACAAATATCATGTGATCCAGTACCGGCTCCGTACGAAGGCGTCCGGCCTGGACCATGGTAGGCGATAATACAGGCACGACTGGCGAAATTCCAGTTTAATTGCCATAAAATTCCAAAAAATGTAACTTGATAATTTCGAAGCATTGGTTATGGTTCCTTGCGTCATATTTAATGTCCCGGACAAATATCATGTGACACGGTACCGGCTCCGTACCAAGGCGTCCGGCCTGGACCATGGTAGGCGATAATACAGGCACGACTGGCGGAATTCCAGTTTAATTGCCATAAAATGCCAAAAATGTAACTTGACCATTTCGAAACGTTGGTTATGGTTCCTTTGGTCATATTTCATATCCAGGACAAATATCATGTGACCTGGTACCGTCTCTTTACCAAGGCGTCCGGCCTAGACCATGGCAGGTGATAATAAAGGCACGACTGTCGGAATTCCAGTTTAATTGCCATAAAATGCCAAAAATGTATCTTGATCATTGCGAAGCGTTTGTTATGGTTCCTTGGGTCGTATTTTATGTTCCGGATAAATATCATGAGATCTGGTACCGGATCCGTACCAAGGTGTCCGGTCTGGACCATGGCAGGCAATAATACAGGCACGACCGCCAGAATTCCAATTTAATTGCCATAAAATGCAAAAATGGTAATTTCATCATTTCGAAGCGTTGGTTATGGTTCCTTGAGTCGTATTTGATGTCCAGGACAAATATCATGTGATCCAGTACTGGCTCCGTACGAAGGCGCCCGGCCTGGACCATGGCAGGCGCTAATGCAGGCACGATGGCGAAATTCCAGTTTAATTGCCATAAAATGCCAAAAAATGTAACTTGATCATTTCGAAGCATTGGTTATGGTTCCTTAGTCATATTTAATGTCCCGGACAAATATCATGCGACCCGGTACCTGCTCCGTACCAAGGCGTCCGGCCTGGACCATGGCAGGCGATAATACAGGCACGACTGGCGGAATTTCTAGTTAATTGCGATAAAATGCCAAAAACTGTAACTTGATCATTTTAAAGCGTTGGTTATGGTTCCTTGGGTCATATTTGATATCCTTCAAAAATATCATGCGATCCGGTACTGGCTCTGTACCAAGGAGTCCGGTTGCCATAAAATGGCAAAAAAAGTAACTTAATCATTTCGAAGCATTGGTTAATGTTCCTTGGGTCATATTTTATGTCCCGAACTAATATCAGGAGATCCGGTACCATCTTCGTACCAAGGCGTCTGTCCTGGACCATGGCCTGCGATAATACAGGCACGACTGGCGGAATTCCAGTTTAATTGCCATAAAATGTAATTTGATCATTTCGAAGCATTGGTTATGGTTCCTTGGGTCGTATCTAATGTCCTGGAGAAATATCATGCGATTCGGTATCGGCTCCGTACCAAGGCGTCCGGCCTGGACCATGGCAGGCGGTAATAGAGGTACGACTGGCGGAATTCCAGTTTAATTGCCATAAAATGCCAAAAAATATAACTTGATCATTTAGAAGCGTTGGTTATGGTTCCTTGGGTCGTATGTGATGTCCCGCACAAATATCATGATATCCGGTACCGACTCCATACCAAGGCATTTGGCCTGGACCATGGTTGCTGATAATACAGGCACAACTGTCGGAATTCCAGTTTAATTGCCATAAAATGCCAAAAAATATAAGTTGGCCATTTCCAAGCGTTGGTTATGGTTCCTTAGGTCGTATTTTTTGTCTCGGAGAAATATCATGTGATCCGGTACCGGCTCCGTACCAAGGCGTCTGACCAGTACTATGGTAGGCAATAATACAGGCACGACTGACGGAATTCCAGTTTAATTGCCATAAAATTCCAAAAGAAGTAGCTTGATCATTTTGAAGCGTTGGTTATGAATCCTTGGGTTGTATTTGATGTCCCGTAAAAATATCATGCGATTCGGTACCGGTTACGTACCAAGGCGTCCGGCCTGGACCATAGAAGGCGATAATGCAGGCACGACTTGGCAGAATTCTACTTTAATTGCCATAAAATGCCAAAAAATGTAACTTGATCCTTTATAAGAGTTGGTTATGGTTTCTTGGGTTGTATTTGATGTTCAGGACAAATTTCATGCGATCCGGTACCGGATCCATACCAAGGCATCCGGCATGGACCATGGATAGCGATAATAGAGGCACGACTGGCTGAATTCCAGTTTAATTGCTTTAAAATGCCAAAAATGTAACTTGATCTTTTTGTAGTGTTGGTTATGGTTCCTTGGGTCATATTTGATGTATCGGACGAATATCATACGATCCGGTACCAGCTCAGTACCAAGGCATCCGGACTGGACCATGGCAGGCGGTAATACATGCACGACTGGCGGAATTCCAGTTTAATTGCCATAAAATACCAAATAATATAACTTGATCATTTCGAAGCATTGGTTATGGTTCCTTGGGTCTTATTTTATGTCCCGGACAAATATCATTCGAACCGGTACCGGCTCCGTACCAAGGCGTCCGGCCTGGACCATGGCAGGCAATAATACATGCACGACTGGCGGAATTCCAGCTTAATTGCCATAAAATGCCAAAAATATAACTTGATCATTTCGAAGCATTGGTTATGGTTCCTTGGATCATATTTCATATCCCGGAAAAATATCATGCGACCCGGTACCGGCTCCTTATCAAGGCGTCCAGCCTAAACCACGGCAGGCGATAATACAGGCACGACTATCGGAATTCCAGTTTAATTGCCATAAAATGCCAAAAAATGTAACTTGATCATTTCGAAGTGTTGGTTATGGTTACTTGGGTCGTATTTGATGTCCCGGAACAATATCATGATATCCGATACCGTCTATGTACCAAGGCGTCCGGCCTGGACCATGGCAGGCGATAATGCAGGCACGACTGGCGAATTCCAGTTTAATTGCCATAAAATGCCAAAAAATGTAAGTTGATAATTTCGAAGCATTGGTTATGGTTCCTTGGGTCATATTTCATATCCCGGAAAAATATCATGCGACCCGGTACCGGCTCCTCACTAAGGCGTCCGGCCTAAACCACGACAGGCGATAATACAGGCACGACTGTCGAAATTCCAGTTTAATTGCCATAAAATGCCAAAAAATGTAACATGATTATTTTGAAGCGTTGGTTGTGGTTCCTTGGGTCGTATTTTATGTCCCGAACAAATATCATGCATTCCGGTATTGGCTCTTTACCAAGACGTCCGGCCTGGATTATGGCAGGCTATAATACAGGCACGACTTGCGGAATTCCAGTTTAATTGACATAAAATGCAAAAAAATGTAACTTGATCATTTCGAAGCGTTGGATATAGTTCCTTGGGTTGTATTTGATGTCTCGGACAAATATCATGTGATCCGATACCAGCTTCATACCAAGGCGTCCGCAGTGGACCATGGCAGGCGATAAACCAGGCACGACTGCCGGAATTCCAGTTTAATTGCCATAAAATGCCAAAAAATGTAACTTGATCATTTTTAAGTGTTGGTTATGGTTTTGTGGGTCGTATTTGATGTCCTGGACAAATATCATGCGATCTGGTCCCGGCTCCGTACCAAGGCGTCCTGCCTCGACCATGACAGGCGATAATATAGGCACGACTGGCGAAATTCCAGTTTAATTACCATAAAATGCCAAAAAATGTAACTTGATCATTTTTAAGTGTTGGTTATGGTTTTGTGGGTCGTATTTGATGTCCTGGACAAATATCATGCGATCCGGTACCGATTCCGTACCAAGGCGTCCGGCCTGGACCATGGTACGCGATATTACATGCCCTTCTAGCAGAATGCTAGTTTAATTTCCATAAAATGCCAAAAAATATAACTTGATCATTTTGAAGCGTTGGTTATGGTTCC
>MDKI01230257.1:0-11921 GCA_005239505.1 Nicotiana paniculata | reverse complement strand
GTGGGGGGGGGAGGGACTCCTCGTGAAGTTAATTTGCTTTAAAAAAAATTATCTATTTTTTAAAAAAGCAAAAGGAATTATCAATATCAAGATTTTTAACAATCACAATTACTTCTTGTACTTTAAGGATAATATGAAAAGATTAATAAACTTTAGAAAATCTAAAGTCTAAATTAAATGATATTAAAGAAAGCAAGTGCAAATTCTTTTTTATTCTTTTTCAATATTCTTTATTTCTTAGTATATTTTTCTTTGCCTTTCCTTTTTCATTATTTTTTATAATCTTCATTTTGTTTCATAGATCGTGTAATAAATTAAAAGTAGATATTCTAAGGTATAATAACGATATTATGTATTACAAAAGAAATAGTAATAGCGTAATCCCTATTTTAACCAATAAATAAATATCTTATTGGTAAAAGTAGTGATCTTGTTCTGAAAAGATTCACTGCAGCACACCATCCTTTGAAGTCAACCCTCAGAACAAGTTTTTGTTTTCTTTTATATTACACTAATTTTTAGTATAATGCAACTGCTAAACTTTTTTATCTTTAATTAAAAATTTCTTGGTATAAGTACTCTTTTTTCTTTAATTAAAAATTTCGATTTCAAGCTTTAAATATGGAGTTGCCAAATATTTTACCTCCAAAGCAAAAAAAAAATTTAAGTGAATTCAAATTAATCGAGGCCAAAATAAATATTATATATATAGCTAACCAAAAATGTTCTTAATATGATGCGACATAACATATATATATATATATATATATATATATATATAATTGGAGGTGTAAATAAAAAGGTTTCATAGGAATATGTGTACCTATTAATGCGGATCTAGCATTCTTTGAGAATGAGCATGTCTGTCGTCTTATGCTCCTTATTTTAATATTACTAACCCTTATTGATCTTCGTAATCAATTTTCAAAAATAGTTCTAGTGATGCATGTGATGCATGTAGTATTCTTACATGTTGCATATGCATACATGTTGTGCCTCTCAAATCAAAAACTTGACTAAACGTAGTTTTAACTTTTAACAATCGGAGACTGGGGCGGATTTAGGGGCGGAAGGGGCCACCTGAACCCTCTTCATCGAAAAATTATATTGTATATATAAAGTAAAATTTATTTTTTATTTTTATATTATTACGTTTTGAACCCCCTTAACACAATCCAAAAGTATAACTCAATGGTCAAGGGGGTTCAAAACCTTCCTAAGATCATAGGTTCAAATCCCCCTAGCTACAATCATTTTTATCTTTTTTTCTTGAACACCATTCGTGGAGATCCTGCATCTGCCACTGATCGGACATAACCCAAAGATAAATATATTTACATATATAGTTAAGCATTTTGATTCTTCAAAAGTTAAATCTATATTAAATATTAGAAATTACATAGTATTACATATGAGAATATTTCTAGTGATTATATATCTTAATGTCTTAGTACATAGGAATTTAAAACATGGGAGGATAGGGCTTCAAAAAATAAAATGTCTTTTTTTTTTGTTGAGGGAAGTGTCCAAATACCTTATTTGGGGGCCAGTATTTTTCTTGTACCCTAAGTTCGAAAGATAATACAACATAAAGAAACATAAATTTCAAACATCATAAAGAATAAACCTCAATCATCAATTTATCAAAACAACAATAACTCACAAACTCATTTTGTAACTTAGAAGAAGAAGAAACCCTAAGCACTAGCAAAGAAAGGAGTATTGCAGTAGTTCACTACCGTAAAACACCATAAACCACCTTAAAACCTACTCACAAATACCAGGTAAACTCGTTGTCACCTTTATTTTACAGCAATTGAGAAGGAAGAGTAGGAAAAGTAGAAAGAAGCGGTTTATCTGAAGTTATCTGTATTTTGGGTACCAGTTAAACATCTTTTAAAAGGTAAATAAAAATTAAGTGAGAGCGATCAAATAAAGTGTCCGATAAAATTTTTTGTCGTAGTTTCATCTTTACAAGCGACTTGGCTTCCTTCTCTGTATAAATGCTTAATTATAGTTAAGCATATGTAATATTTTGCGAAAAAGATGTTTATTATATCAATTTAAATGTGCAGTATATATGTGTAATATAAAACTTTGTTATTAAGTTCGTCGTGCAACATCACATACTTCAATCTCGAATTAGCTTGGGTATGCTAAAATGAGTCTTTTTTGACCTATTCCTACCCCCCATTCAAGTTTGTTTCATTATAATAATTTATCTTTTAAAATATATTAGGGATTTTCCGAGTCATAATTTTTTTTAGCTGACAGACTTGATAATGTAATTTATGCAACACTATATTATATGTGACACGTAATTGTCACCATAAAAATTATAGATGTGTTCCCTAGTGAAAAAGGTTGCTACACCATGCTGATTGAAAATTCTTCCTTTCCCATTCAACTCAATAGGTTTTTTTCTTTTCTAAAGAAAACAATAATCAATAGCTGATGGAATACGGTAGACAGACCTAAAATTGAGAGTCATGTTTACCTTCATAATGGATAACAATTAAATTTGTACGCAATTTTAAAGATATGTAAATTGATTCAACACAAGTAATCAAGAATGTTAGATAAACGAATGAAAGACAAAACGAATAATCAAACCCGTTGTAATGCTATGGCCCAGTTTGAACTTGGGTTGGACAATGGTTTTGCCTCGATCAGACCCTCGGTTCGGAGCCAATAGAGAATGGATAACAAACAGTAAAGAAACAGCTTTGCTATAGCTAGAGAGTAGTAAAAATAAAATATTGCCTTGGTATGTGTGTTACAATGTATCCATTAATCAAAGACTACTCCCCTTTATATAGTAGGAGAGTTTCACCCCTAGTATAATCCTAAGAAAGGTAAAAAATCTACTTTTTCGTTAATCACTGATCCGCTGACGATACGGGCTTAAATCTGCGGCGTGATATCCGATAGGGTGCGGATATCGCGGCCCTCTATTGGTCATGTGTAACCGTTATCGTATTTTTCGAGGTCTTGGAGCTCATTCCGAGATTGGAGAAGTAATGTCTTATCAAGCCCGGCGGCGACCTCTCCGTTTGGACCTTAGTACTAGGCGACCGGCTTTAATCTGGCCCCATATAATCATGACCTTGCTTCGTTCGAACTTGATGCACAAATAGATAGAATAGCAGCAAATAGCATCTTTCTATCCTGCATATTCGTGGAACTCAATCTCATTTAGAAAGCCTATTTGACCCGCCAGAAAGTCGAGGTGTCGATTACCCTCGATTTTACCCGTATATAGATAGTCTCCTCGCTTCTCAGAAAGTAGGTTCGCCGAAATGATGGGAAACGATAGATGTTTACCGGCTCCTTCCTTCGTATGTTACAACCAAAACGAAAAAGAAGCTGAAACGTTCCATCAGTCATGTCGTTCTGACTTTGGAAGCGTGTCAACCATTGGCTGGTCGCCCTCGAATGCGAAGCGTCGTGTATTTCCCCTATAAAAGCTCCTACCCTTTGCTCTTTTTCCACTTTCCGATAAAAGCTTCCACCTTCAAATTTTCTAGTTGTTACCAACTCTTTAAAACCTTCATATCTTCATCTTTGATCTTCAAATCTGCATAATTGTTCTTAGGTTGTTACCCAGATCCTTATCCTACCTTCAAATCTTCATACTCTTCTCTTCAGCCTTCAAACATGTTACTTCAAACCTTCAAATGTTTTCTTTATATTTTCAAACTTTCTCAGGTAGTAATGGCTAAAACTTTCGAATCAGTTCCCTAACAGGCTACCTCTTAATCTTCTCACCTGGCCATAGTTATCCAGGCGGTCGTTCCTGAAGTGATTGTTCTCAAGACAGCTGCTCTCGAAGTGGCTGCCACTAGAGTGGCTGCCACTAGAGTGGCTGCCACTAGAGTGGCTGCCACCGAATCGTCCCTAGAGCCCCCCAAGAAAAGCTTTATTCCCGGGGGTTGCTCGATTGTAGATGACTTCAAAGTCGAGAAAGACTCAGCCAAACCAGACCGAGGTGAACGGGTATCCAGGTATATATGCTCTGTCACCAAAGATACCCTTCCTATTGTCCGAGAGGACTGTAACTGGGGAGGTACGGACGTGGTAGTCCTCGGGCCTGAGGACGATATCACCACTTATGTGAAAGGGTACTTAAGTATTTACTCTTATCCCTTCACACTGGGCCCAGTAGACCCAGTTGTTTTGAACTTTTGCAAGAGATACGAGGCGTGCCTTAGGCAAATCCACCCGACTTTTTGGAGGATCATGATCCTCCTCTATTACTTTGTGAATAACACCGAGTCTCGTCGATTCACCATCGACCACCTACTCCATCTATATAGTCCTCGAATTTTCCGAGGGGGACTAATCAAGCTCACTCACCGGGCCAGCAATGCCCCTTTTTCGAGCATTGACGAGGATTGAGGCTGAGGCTGGCAGGGGCACTTTGTTTGGGTGAAGACTGAAGATTTGATCCCTCCCGAGTTTCTGTCGTTCCCCGAGAAGTGGAATGCATCTCGTAAGTGTACTCTTTCTTTAAGTGTCGAGTTTTCTTTTTTTCGTTTCTTACCGTCAGCATTTGTGATCGTGTAGCTGTTGCCCGGGGTCCCGATTCGCTCCCTCGGCTCAAGGAGTGGATCGAAGGCATTTGCAAGCAGATGCCACATTTTGAGCGCTCCTGGCGCAAGCTTTCGAAGGGTCGTTGGGAGGCCCGTTCACATGGTAAGGATCTTCTTAGTATAGTTACTATTACATCCCAAAAGTACACAACGCTAACCCTTCTTTTTCCTTAGAAGGTTTGCCTAAGACCACCAAACTTAGGCCGCTGAAATGGGGTGAGGATGCATCTTATCTGTTGATCCTTCCATTACAGGGCAGCCCAGGGTTGCTGCAAGGGAAAAGAACAAGAGGAAGAGAAAGTCTTCGGGCTCCCTGAGTTCCTAGGTGAAGCCAAAGAAAAGGACGGCTTCCCGGGCTCATAAGCCCAAGAAGAGCACCAACTCCCAGGTGCCAGATTATGATTCGCTTCTCTGACTCAAGGATGAGTCCGAAGAAGATGATATTTTTGTCTCCCATAGATCGTCCCTCACCGGAGAACAGGTGGCAGCCGAGGGGAGGATCCATGAGGCCGACCTCCCTCGGACTCGAGAGGCCGATATGGAGAGGGAGGCTAGGACCCCTCGAGAAGCCGGCTCCGCTCCGAAGGAAGCGACCAGTGTAATAGACATTAACGAGACTCCATCCTATACCGAGTCCATTCTTGAAGAGACCCGGGAAGGTAAAAAGAATTGAAGTGAAGGAGTTCATGGCGCGGATGACCCCTTTCATTCTTTCTTCGATGGTGTGGACTCGTCCATTTTGGAAGATTTTTCCAGGATGGGCGACCTGGAAGTCTCGAAGAAGGACATATCTGGGGAAGCTGGGGGGTCGAGTTCGATCCCAAAATTGATTAATCAGTTTTCCGCTCCGAGTGTGGAGCCCAGTCGCAAGAGAGCAATTTTCTTACTGTCCCGGAGGATGCCCGGGTTATATCTGCTCCCGTGGGCATATCCACCTACCTTCGATGCCTGGTGACCGAGGAGAACCAAGCTACGATGAATGAGGTTGGCGCACTGTGTCTCTTCAATGAGGCGCAACAGGCGCTGGACCGGGTAAGGCATCAATACTCCCTCTTGAATTTTATTTAGGTTTTGATATCTATCACTATTTTTGTTGTTTTTCAGGCCTCGGTACTTCACCACGAGAGCTTCCTTCGGTAACGCTCCGAGATCAACCAGCTCAAATTCAAGTTCGAGTTCAAGGAGCAGGATTGAAAGAAGGATATGTACAAGCTCCTATGTGAGCAGCAAAACAGGCCCATCAAGGACCTTCAGGCCGAGCTGGATAGGGCTGAGAAGGAAGCTTCGACCCTGAGGCGGGAACATGCGACCTAGTTGAAAAGGTAAAGGTTTTTGAAGTTAAAAATGAGGAGCTAGTTGTGGTGACTAACGGAAAAACGTAGCAGGTCCAATAGAAGATCGACCAGATCAACCAACTCCAAATCAAGATGAACGAGGTCCATGCCATAACTGATCGGTGGAAAAGAAAAATGGACATGCTGGCTTTGGAGAAGGAAAATGCCAAGTTGAAGCTGTCATCGGTGGAGGTCCAACTCTGAGTGGCGAAGGAGAAAATTAACAAGTGGTCTCATCTGAATGACGGTCTCCGGGCACAGTTGAGCTCGGCTGTTGCAGAGCATGATTCCCTCGGTAGAGTACACGAGGAAGTGAAGTCCAAGTTGGATACAAGCTCTGCCGATGCTGATGAAAGGGTGGCCCAATACAAGACCAATTTGGAGGCGGCTGAAGCCCGCCTGAATGCAAATGCTGAATATATAAAGCGGCTATCCTAAAGAGAGACCCTCGAGGAGATCCACGCCCAAGGATTCGACCTGTCGGCTGAAATCGAGGAAGACAAGAAATTCGAGGTCGAAGCAAAGAAGCTCTACGATACTTAAGGTGCCGAAGGCTCTGTGGATATCGAGGGCTCGGAGGGTGTCGACGACTCAGGTGACGAATCGGGCCCTGGTGAAGATTAGGCGTAGACGCCTTAGTATTTTTTGGTTTTTGTCTTATGTACATTTTATTTATTTTGAGTTCGTTTTTGTTGGGCCTTTGTAAGTATATTCCGGAACATACATAAAATTTTCCCTTTTCTGGAAATTCCGAGTCTTTACTTTTTCAACATCTTTTCATAATTTCTATTCTTGCAATGTTTCTAATGCCTTAGCACAGAATCCAATGTAGTTATAGGGCGTCCGTTTTTTCGGAAGTTCGAACGGAGATTAACTTCGATGCAACTTTGTTTCCTCGAGACGTTGAAAACATGGTGCGACCGAAAAAAATTTCAAGATGCTTAAGTGATTTGAGATGATGTTTTTACCGATGGTAACCTTTTGGTATGTTTTGAATTTTTATAAAGGCCTTACTTTTTATTACGAGCTTCGGACATCTTAGAGATGTTTTTTGGGTGGTCGTAGCCTTTTGTTTTTGGGCACCATCTAGTAGGTTTGGTGCTCCCGGATTTTAGTAGCCCGGTTTATCCGAACTTTGTTCGAACGATAGTCCCCGAGTAGGGGTATCCCGTGGGTTCAATAGTCCCCGAGTAGGGGTATCCCGTGGGTTCAATAGTCCCCGAGTAGGGGTAGCCCTTGGTCTTAATAGTCCCTGAATAGGTATAGACCTTGGGCTCTTAGGATCCAGGTTTTAAGAGGCAAGAAAATGTATAATAGCAAGGCAGAACTTTCTTTCGTTTCAATGTGTAAAGTACATGATAAAAATTTGTATCATGGCTAAGGTGGGCTGCATGCGCACGGTTCTTACGACAATTTGGCCCTTACAATGTATCCTAACCACTGAGCCTTGGCTACTCAAGTACGAAGTGTCCTTCTTTCCCTGCTAAGAACCTTGACCCGAAGGTGATGGCCTCCAGTATTCAAGGTCAAGTTTGAGAAGGCTCGGATATTGTTGACACGCCCATTGACTCTAGTTTGAGGCCAGTCTTCGAATCTAAGTTAGCACGATTTACTGTTGCCTCGTTACAAACCTTACCAAAAAATACATTTTTGGACAAAACCGGGTCAAGTAAAAAAGAGTGCAATGCGTGCTTTCAAACCTAATAGTCACAGTCTCCCTTAGCCATTGCATGCAATTGTTAGTCTGATGCATAATATTATTAAAGAGTAATTGAGATCGTACCTTAGTAATAGTAGTACTGCTTTAAGTGAGTTACATTCCAGTTTTGTGATAGTTGCACACTATTTCCACCTTCGAGTTTGTATCAGCCTTTACGGGTAATTCCGACGACTCGATACGGACCTTCCCAATTCGGTCCCAGCTTTCCCTTGTTCAGGTCTCGGGTGTGTAATGTTACTTTTCGCAACACCAAGTCCTCGATCTTGAAGTGTCGTAGGTTGGATCTTTGGTTGTAGTATCTTTCTATCAGTTGTTTCTGGGTGGCCAACTGGACTAGGGCGGCGTCATAACTTTCATCCAATAGTTCCAACTCGTGATCATGGCCTCACAATTTGACTCTTCGGTCACATATTGGAACCTGAGGCTCGGTTCTCCCACTTCAACCGGTATTAATGGTTTGTCACGGTAGACCAGTAAGAGCGGGGTGGGCCCGATACTACATTTCAAAGTCATACGGTACACCCACAGGACTTCGGGCAGGATTTCCTTCCATTTTCCATTAGCATCGGTCAACCTCTTTTTCAGGTTTTGAAAGAATAGTCTTGTTCGTAGATTTTACTTGTCCGCTTCCACTTAGTTGGTAAGGTGTTGGTAGTATTTTCTTAATCTTGTGATCTTCGAAGAACTTATTTACCTTGATGTCGATGAATTGTTTCCCATTATCGTATACGATCTTGACCGATATCCCAAATCAGCATATTATGTGGTCCCAAATAAAGTCAATGACTTCTTTTTCCCGAACTTTCTCGAACGCATGAGCTTCGACCCATTTAGAAAAACAAGCGGTCATGAATAGTATAAATTAAGCCTTACCAGGTGCCCATGGCAGACCGACGATGTCCATTCCCCGTTTCATGAACAGCCATGGGGAGAAGACCGAATGGAGTAGCTCTCCTAATTGATGGATTATCGGTGCATATCTCTGCTATCCGTCGCATCTTCGAACGAAGTCCTTCCAACCTTTTCCATGTCGATCTAGTAGTATTCGGCCCTGATTAATTTCCTAACTAAAGATTCTGCTCTGGAATGGTTTCCGCAAGTGCCTTCGTGAACTTCTGTCAAGGCATACTCAGTATCTCCCGTCCCCAAACATATGGCTAGTGGACCGTTGAACATTCTTCTTAATAGAGTCCTTCGGACAAGCTAAACCTGACAACCTTTGTACGCAGAGCTCTCGATTCTTTAGGATCTGAGGGAAATTTCCTAGTCTTCACGTAATCTATGTACATGTTCCTCCAATCCTAGGTTAAACTCGTGGAATTTATTTCCACATGACCTTTTTCTATTACCGATTTCATGAGTTGCACTTCTGATAGGTAAGCAAAAGTGACTAAAGGCTACCAAGACTTTAGAGCTGAACTCATCGTCATCAATCGAGGACCTCTAGTTAGCTAGAGCATCGGCCTCACTGTTCTGATCTCGGGGCACGTGTTGTAGGGTCCACTCCTTGAATCGATGCAGCATTACCTGTAACTTGTCTAAATACCTTCACATTCGTTCCTCTTTTACTTCGAACATCCCATTGACTTGATTCCCACAAGGAGGGAGTTGCACTTAGCTTCGACCACTTCGGCCCCAAGGCTTTTAGCCAATTCGAGACCTGCAATCATGGCCTCATACTCGGCCTCATTGTTAGTCAATTTCATAGTTCTAATAGACTTCCTAATTATACTCCCCGTAGGAGGATTCAACACGACCCCTTTGTGTTCGAGGCACCGTCCGTAAAAAGGGTCCAAATTCCCGATGTAGTCCCCGAGGCTAACAATAATTCTCCTTTGACTTCGGGCAGTAAGGCTGGCGTAAAGTCAGCCACGAAGTCAGCTAAAATTTGAGTTTTTATGGCAGTTCGGGGTCGATACTTGATATAGTACCCGCTGATTTCGATGGCCTATTTGGCCAATCGGCCCGAGAGCTCGAGCTTGTGCATGATGTTCCTCAGTGGGTAAGAGGTTATGACACATATGGGGTGACATTGAATGTACGATTTTAGTTTCTTGGAGGCGCTTAGCAAAGCAAGAGCCAATGTTTCCATGTGAGGGTACCTTGTTTCAGCCTCGCCTAGAGTTCTACTAACATAGTAAATCGAAAATTGCGTACCTTCCTCTTCCCAGTCTAAAACTCTCCTTACCGTCACCACGGACACCGCGAAGTAGAGGTATAGTTGCTCATCCACCTTCTTAGTGTCAAGCAGGGACGGACTCGAAAGGTAGCATTTGAGTTCTTCCAAAGCTCGTTGGAATTTCAAGGTCCAAGAGAAGTTATTCATCTTTTTCAACAGTCAGAAGAACCGGTGGATTTTGTCCGAGGACCTTGATATGAACCGGCCCAGGGCGGCTATACGCCCGGTCAGCCTCTGAACAACTTTGACCCTGTCCACCATGGTGATATCTTCTATGGCCTTGATCATTTCAGAATTATATCAATCCCCTGATTGGATACCATGAATCCAAGGAATTTTCCTGATCCGACCCCAAATGCGAACTTCTCTGAATTCAGCTTCATATTATTTTTTCAATATGTCGAAGGTTACCTACAAATGTTTCAAATGGTCCTCTTTTCGCAAGGACTTAACTAACATGTCATCAAATATAAACTTCCTTTGAATTTATTATATGTTTTTCGAACATCCGGTTTACTAGGCGTTGATAGGTGGAACCGATGTTATTTAATCCGAATGGCATTACATTGTAATAGTAGGTGCTGAATTTAGTGATAAAGGAAGTTTTTTCTTGATCGCCGGGCTCATCCGAATTTGGTTGTACCCGGAATAAGCATCGAGAAAACTGAGTATCTCGTGCTCGACCATCACGTCGATCATCCAATCGGTGTTAGGCAAAGGAAAAGAATCCTTAGGGCATGCCTTGTTCAAGTCTTTATAATCTACACACATTCTTAACTTATTTCCTTTTTAGGTACTACCACTATGTTAGCTAACCAGTCCGGGTAATTAACTTCCTGAATGAATCCTATTTTAAGGATTTTAGATACCTCATCCTTGATGAATGTGTGCTTGAATTCGTACTATGGTCTCCTTTTCCGCTTGACCGGATGGAACTTCGGGGCCAAACTGAGCTTATGAGTGGTTACATCCAGCGGGATCCCTATCATGTCAAGATGGGACCAAGCGAAACAATTCGTATTATCTATAAGGAATTCAATGAGTTTTTTCCTGAGCTCGGGAGTTAACCTCGTGCCCAGATATACCTTCCGATCGAGCAGGTGTTTGATCAATCTTACTTTATCCAACCCCTAGACCGTCGATTGGTGGCATCGGTATCATCAGGGGCTATGAAGGATGTCAGAATTCCGTAATAATCTATCTCGTCAGCTCATCGATCCTACGGTCCGACCGGGACCGGCTTCGGTGATTGCTATTTGACTTCGGCCTTTTTGGTCGGCCCTATGCTTCTTAAATTCGGGGTGATGGGCATCGGGAGTACTTTATCAACTGTGAACATCTCCTTTGTAGCCAGCTGTTCTCCATATATCCTTAATTCCTCCTGGAGTAGGTAATTTTAATGCCTGGTGTAAGGTTGAAGGTAGTGCCCTTATGTTATGAACCCGTGATCTTTCGAATAGAGCGTTATAGCTCATGGCCCCTTTGATCACATCAAACTTTGTTTCCTAGATGGTTTTGGTGGTGTTTACGGGTAAGGTTATCTCTCCTTTAGTGGTTTCAAATGCCATTATAAACCCGTTCTCCGTTGTGATCGACACTTTAGTGAATTTTATCACCGGACCTTAGGGGACATCAACTCCTCCAATTATCATGTTGATGACGTGTTGGGATTCCTCTTGTTCAGTTTGTTTGTTGGAGTCCTTATTTGTGAAGTGGTTTTTGGATCGATCACTTAGAAATTCTCGCAGGTATCTATTATTGTATAACCGGGCAACTTCTTCTCTCAATTGTCAGCAGTCCTAGGTCATGTGGCCATGAGTTCCATGATACTTACACATTAGGTTAGGATCTATCTGGTAACTAGCAAACTACAATGGGCGAGGGCACTTGGTCTCCTTGATGTGTGATCACGCTCAACTATGTCTTGTAGAAGACTAAGCGGGCGTTGCAAATATAATCCTGGGGTATTATGCCAAGAGTCGATCCCTCAGGGAATTGACGTATCAAGCACACTATTTAAATTAGTACTCAGTTGTCACCTGATGTTGTTTAAGTTACTAACACTAAAGATTAAAAGTAAAGATTAACTATACTAA